>CAEGAF010145254.1:0-13023 GCA_903067075.1 Micropoecilia bifurca
GTGTGTGTGTGTGTGTGTGTGTGTGTGTGTGTGTGTGTGTGTGTGTGTGTGTGTGTGTGTGTGTGTGTGTGTGTAATCACATTGAACACACACTTGTTTCCATTAGGCCTGTCGCAATAAATACATTGCATGATCCATTAAAATGAACTCAATAATTTCCACTGGCATGATTTATCGTTTTTCAGTTAAAAACTGGATGATGAAAGTTTTCAGTCTTTGGTCTCAACTGAACCTCCTTTGAAGATCAGTTCTGTATGCAGGGATATTATTATTCATTTAATCTGATGATTTTGTTGGACATTTAAGAGTCTTCCAGTTTCAGTGATAAATGTTTTTTTAGAATTTAATGTTTATGGATCTTTAAGAATATGTTGTCACATTTTTATTGTGCTATTATCATTATATTACTTTAAAATGGTCTCAGAACTACAATATTATCGTTTATTGCAATAGGTTGTGGGACGATTTATCGTCCAGCAGAATGTATTGTGACAGGCCTAGTTGCCATGACGATTTAAAGCAACATGCCAGGATTTAACCCTTCTCCTCTGCTCTCTGCCCCGACCGGCTGAATCTGTAACCCTCAGACAGGGGAAAGGTTAAAGGTCATCCCGTTTTCTCTTCTCATGCTTCTCTGTGTTGCTGCTTTGGGAAAATCCAGATTTCAGAGCAGAAAGGTGCAACTATGTCCTCTTATTCATGCTCCACTTGGTAGTTTCTTGGTTCTGCTCGGCGGATTGGAGACTGTTGTTCGTTTTTAGACAGAGTAATTGCCGCATTAACATTTCTTTTGGTGGTTTTGTGAGTTGTTTAGTGCCTGTGCAGCTGATAAACCCTGAAATTGTCCTGTGTGTCGCCGACGTGTCGTTCACCGCAGGGACACAAGACGACTCGTCCACCGTCCCTTCGTCCGCGTCCCGCTTGTGCAGTTGGACAGGTACAGCCCTGACCGGTTCTGCTGGTATTAACACGTCCGCCGGCCGTGTGTCACTAACCGGGTGGCGTCAGGCCGTCTGCTGATGTTTGAACAACCCCGGGGGAAGTTTGGGCTTCACTGGCTCCCGTAGCTGCTGCTGCTGCTGCTGCTGCTGCTGCTGCTGCTGCTGCTGCTGCTGCTGCTGCTGCTGCTGCTGCTGCTGCTGCCGCCGTGTCTCTTGCTCCTTGGCGGTTCTCGTTGTCCGTCGTCGGGTCGCTCAGTTCTGTCCAGAGGCTGCAGAGGAGCAACGTGTCGTTTTCTGTGCCTTGCCTTCAGCTTCACTGACACGCTGGTCGCTTCCCGGATGATTTGCTGCTTCTTCTGATTGTTGGCTGTTGCTGGCGTTAATGAGAGCGAATCCCTCACACACACACACACACACACACACACACACACGGTGCACCACACCAAGGTTGGGCAACGCTTTTCCAACCGACATCCGTCCGTACAGCAAATGACAACAAGACATTTGGGCTTTTTATTTGGATGGAACCATTTAAATGGACATAAAAGTCCAAAAATTGGTCAAGTAGTTGCCAAAAAATCCAAGGCTTTAACTGGATAAAAGATATAAACAATATGAGCAAAGCAAAGGACTGAAAATAGGGATGCACCGATCGATCACTGCCAATACTGATTTGGAAGTGAAGAGTGAATACTGGTGTGAAATGTGTTTTAAACACAGACATAAATGTTCTGAATTAAACATTTATTTGATGACTGCAAAGTTTTAAACACACCAACAGCTTCACAATGTTGGGCAAATGGGTAAGAACAACTTACCCATTTGCCGATGTAAAATAAAGACTGGGTTTCTCAGAGCACAGAACTAGACTGCATAGATCCGCCCTCATGGATCAGGCACATCGTCATGATTCCCAATCTAGATTTTATTTTATTTTATTCAATATTGGGACACAATCACCAGGCGCTGCAGCTCCATCAACCAGCTCTGAAAAACTTTTTACCACCAGAAATTCAACCAAATGCCGTTAGAAACTGTTTAAAATAATTAAAAATGGTTAAAAATGTGCTAAATAGAAAATGTGCTGAAATCGTTTGACTTCACAAGTTGGGGTAAAAACACACATAAGCACATTTTCTGAACTCGTCTCTGGCACAGCCTGGTAAAATGAAGCGTCTGCACATCAGTAAATCCAGATGACGTGAACATGATTGTTTTTCTTATCGCAGTTTTTCTGAGTTTTGTCCAGAATAAATAGTTGTTTCCTTTTTTCCTGTCTAGTTTCCATACATGTTTATTTTTAACTTTAGTCGAGACGTTGCAGTTTGAGGCGGGTCATCAAGCTCCGCTCCCGTTTCCAGTCTGAGCCACTACAACCGATTCCAGCCCAAAAACAGCCAATCAGAGCGAGGAGGCGGGTCTTAGTGCTGTCAGTCACAGTATTTGTGGCGCTGCTCATTCTCCCCACCCTTTGCCCCCATTTTCTCTCTGCTACTCTGCAGAGTGTTGTGAAGACTACAGCTAGTTAGCATAGCCGCGGACGCTGACGGCGGTGAGCTGTTTGCTGCCAGCAGCGCGTTTAGCAGCGCGTACATGGAATCGGTGCATCCCTAAAAACACGCAGCGTATTTATTCACCGAAGCTCTCCAGGAAGAAACACTGAGGAAAAAAGCAGAAATAAAATGTTTAATCTTGCAATTGCCAAAGTCCTTTCGGTAAGGAGTTTTCAGGACAAACGGCTGCTTCCCGTGGATAAATTCGCCCGACCTTGCACACGCCTCCTTCCTCCTGTCTCATCTGTCGTACCTCAGACCTCCCCCCCCCCCCCTGAGCATCAAACCTTGTGTGTCCTCTGTTCCCCCCACTGCTCTGTCCACTCGCTCTCCCTCTTCTTCCTCAGAGCCCGTGGAGGAACACCATGTGGCCCAGTTGTTGAGGTTTTTGCCCGCCGACCTCGGCTCGGGCCGCCGCCAGCTCTCTCTGGACCAGGCTCTGGCCCACCACCTCCACCAGTGCTCCTACCACCTGCGCCTCTTCCGAAACTGGCTCATCTCCGGCCAGGACCCCCTAGAGGGCCTCCACGGTCAGCCCCAGGCCCCCGCCCCGCCTCCTCCTGCTCCCCCGGCCTCTGACTGACCTCTGGTTTTGTTGGGACTGTGCTTGCTCTGTGGTTGACCCCTGTTGCTTCGCCTCCTGGTGTTTCTGCATGCCTGCCTGTTTCTGCTGCGGCGGCCTGAGCCGCAAGTCTCAGCAAGTTCAGCTCTGCCGCCATTTTACCACACAAATTACTGGCTTTACTGTAATCGCCTTGAAAATGCTGAGATTAATTATTTCTCAAAATGAGGGAACTTTACAACCATTTTATCTTCTATAAATACCAAATGTGCAGAAATTTCCATCTGAGGATTAAATATTTTCACTCAAACTTGACTATAAAAATATATTATTTTTTATTAAAAAGTTATATTTTCTTGAAATTATACCAAATTATGTGATATTAAACTGTAAAAATTATATTAATTATAATAAATGGTTTGATCCAAACATGACTATACATGTATATTATGTTAAATTATGATATTAAATAGTTTTATTAGATTATATTTTATTATATAAACCTATATAAAATTATGTTCGGTTATATTAGGTTGGATTATGATATTTGTATAAAATTATTATACAGTGTTAAATTATGTTATATAAAATTAGTTTAGATTATATTTTATAAAATTGAGATTATATATTAAATTACTACATTATGCTGCATTGTATTAAATTGTTATTTTTGTTATATGACAACTAAGTAGACAGTTTTCATGTTTCAAATTGTTAATATATGAAGTTTTGTTATATTATTAAATTATATTATGCTAAATTGTTATATTAAATTATATTTACAAAATTTTATATTATGTTAAAATAAATATTTTATGTTTGTTTCACTAAATAAAATATTTAAATTGTTATTTTTACTTTTATATATAAAATTATATTAGATTAAATTATGTATTAAATTGTTATTCTACATGATATTAAATTATTATATTGCATCATAGTGAATAATATAAAATTATTTTATATTTTAAGGTTGTATAAATTCCAAATATGCAAATATGGTGGTTAGAATTTCCTTAAGTATTAATTATAGTTTTTGATCTAAATCTGACCATTATAAATAAAATATAACATTAAATAAAGTAGAAAAAGCACAAAACAAGCTAATTTAATAGAAATAGAATATTTGTACTTTCCGTCTCTGATGATTTATTTAGATTTAATCAGCTAAATTCAGGTTGATTTATTTATAAAAATGTAATTTAACAAGGATTATATAAACCGGATTAGTTTTGTAGTGCAAAAAAACTGTGGCTTAAATATTATCCATTTGACTATAATCTTAAAATTTTCCTCAAATTGCATCTAAAACCGTCTTTAAAAACAGAAAAATATTTATTCCTCCACATTTCCTGGATTCTTTTCAAGTTTTTAAAGGTTTAGTTTGGACTTTTTTACTTATTTCTGTTCAAGCACCAGACAGATTCGGGAAATCTGCGTAACTGGAACCAAAGAATCGTTCAAGATGCAGAAATTGGCAAAAGTATTCACACCCTTTGATTATTTTTCATATTTTGTGACCTTTCAGCCGGACACTTGGGTGGATTTTATAGAAAGTGGAGGATTTTCTTTCTAAATAAAAGCCTTAGAAGTTTGATGTGCATTTATACATAGCCCCCCCTTATTCTGATGCACATAAATAAAACTCAGAGAATCCTGTGAGCCTCCGTATGAATCCAGAGATGTTCGCTGTGGTTTATTTTCCTTCCTTTATGTTGACTGCGGATCCAAACATTCGTCTCCAAACGGTTCCAAACAAACTCTGGAGTGGTTTCGTTTATGTTGTGCTAGCTATACGCTGGGTTTGAGCCAAATGGCTTTCCGTAGCCAAGCATGTGCTGCATTGTAGGATGCAGTAAAATAAACTTTGTAAAATAAAATAAGTTTAAAGCAGGGTTAGGACAACAAGATCCCCGTTTTCTTTTTTAATTCACTTAATTAGTATTATGCATTACTTTTGTTTCCTTGTTGCAACGTAACAAAATGTGAGAATTTTCAAAGGGGAATGAATACTTTTATGAAATTCGGTAAGGAGCCTCCTAAAGTCCAGGATGAGTCCGGATTCCTCATGTAGGAAAGCGTGTGTCACAAATAGCTCAACATTTCGCCAGTTCGGCTTTTCTCTGATATATAATTTCTTCCAAATATTGTTGATTTTGGTTGATGTGTTGGCTTCACAGAAGTTACTTGTTTTACCCAAAACCAGTTATGAGCGCTGCTAACTAAAACGGTAGTTGTGCTAACCTCTAAAGCATTTTTCATAGATGTTCACTCTGCTAACACTGTATTTGACTTCAACTAACGCAATAGCACAATGCATACACAGTGTTTATCAAACGCTAATGCTAAAGTGCTACACCAATATGATATTTAGCAGGCGCCAACATTAAAGCACTATAACTATATTGTATTTAGCTTAAGCTAATGCTAAAGCTCTATAGCAACATACTAGTGGATGCTAAACCTAAAGAGCTACATCAACATGATATTTACTTTTGTCAAAATTACACCAATAATGTATTTAGCAGTAACTAATGTTAATGCGTTTACTTCAGTTCCCTTATAAACTGTTTTTATATTTACATCTTGTTCTCTATCGTCTGTGTTTTGTTTTTATTCCTGTGTATTACTTTTTTCCCCCAAATCACTTTAATAAAGTGGAAACAAAAATGATGTGTAAACAGTATACACCCACTTCAAAATAAGAGCATGGATATAAACAATAATCAAAACTTCAACACAAATGTCAAACCTTATTTCACTGAAAGTTTACAAAACATCCAAGTAAGTTGGCACTTGAGAATTTATTCATGTACAGGAAGATAAGTGCGCTAAACGTTTTCAAATTTAGCTAAAGCGTAAAACAAAACATTAGCTCAGCTATTAGCGCCTTAGTAGAAGATAGCTGGTTAGCAGACAGCAGGAATATCATAACAAAATGACCAACATTCAGGTCTAAAGAAGCTTAATAAATGAACAGAAACTGTGTCTTTATATCAAAGCAGACTGATGAAGTAAAACAATCAACTTTCAGATTCGGATTGATCTAAATCTGGAGTGTTTGTTGCTAATTTCAGTTTTATTTTGAGCATTTTGGTACTTTTATTGACGTAGTTAATTTTCCTCATAATGTTGAATTTTATGCGACACAAAGTAAAGGTGGAGTGTAAAACTCGTCCTGCGGCGGGTTGCGCTTCACGGATGTAAACATGCCTGAATGACGGCGCACGAGTCTGCAAGTTCCCGGTCCGGATTCAGACAGGGAACCGGACCTACGGCTCGGCGCTTTGGCTCCTCTGTCCTGACCCTAACCAGCATGTGACTCCTGCTTGTTTGCTGTCTGTGGCGAACACCGGCCTAGTTAAAGCACCGTCCTCTCAGGTTGTTCCGGCTGCGGTTTGATGAACGGCTCTGGTTGTGAACTAACCGGCTTGGGGAGCGTGTTGTCAGAGGAACAGGGACTCAGAGAAACGGTGGATGTTTATGTTTTTATTTTTATGTTTTTGGTTGGGGGGGGCTTAGAGGAACCTGCTTGCTTTTGCAAACATACGGAGACGTGTTTAGTTGTGTCCCGTTTTCCGGGCGTTCGGCATGGTTTTTTTGCAACTTGCCTGCGTGGAATCGAGCAGAACGTTACGGCTGGAGATGGCAGACCAGTAGACGGGTTTGGGGGGTTTTGGGTGGGAGTCTCCGGGCCTTTCGGTGACGGACGGACGTCACCGTTTTCCTGCAGTGTCGGGGTTGAAGCTGATGCGCCGGCGGGCGCCGTGTGTCTCCTCTGCCGCAGGCTTCGACGGCTGCTTCATGGTGCCCTCCATCTACCCGCTGGAGACGCTGCACAACTCGCTGTCGCTCAGGCAGGTCAACGCGTTCCTCACCAAAGTCTGCGAGAGCGCCGGGGACACGCACAACAGGACCTCCAGAGGTCCGCTAACCTCGCCGTTCTTTTCAGAAGCAGCTGCAGCAGCAGTGGCTTCCTTCAGCTCAATCTGCTCCCTGCGTTCACAGCTCTGACGGCCATGTTGGGCGCTCAGCCGTCGGTGGACGCTTACATCCCTCAGAGGGTCCTGTCCACCTCCATGTCGCTCAGATCTCGCACCGACAGACCTCCATGGTGTGAGTATCAGCGCCTCCTTCAGAGCCATTTTTAATATGCATCAAATAAAATGATCTTTTACAGCAAACGCTTCCGTCTCCACCAATCAGGCTGTTTAGGCCGGTTTCTGATGCCAGTTTTACCTTATTACAGTTTCTCTTAAAGGTGACCTACTGTGCCTCATTGAACAGGTTATTCGAAACTTGTTCATTAAATTTTTTTCCACATAATCGTTCTTAGATGATGAGATTTTAGTCTGCTCTGTTCTGCCTATATTGAGCTGTTTTAGGGCGTCTGTCACTTTAAATCCTAGTAAGCTGCTTCTGGCCACGCCCCCAAACGGTTTGGTTCGTTTGACGCAGCGCAGAGTGACAGTATTAGTTTGAATATTTCTTAAAGGGGCAGTATCATGTAGAATTGATCTTTTTTTATCTTTTCATCATGTCTTAATGTTATTTCCTCATCAGAAATAGACTTGGAGTGTTGCTTTAATTCTTTCATGCATGTTTGAGAGATCCTTTAATCTCCATGGTAACCATTCAGTGTGTAAAACGCTTGGGTGGGCTTAGCCCCGCCTTCGAGGACAAAGCTCCTCTTCCACTGAGCTCCTTCAGACTAGCCAGCAGCAATTGGTAAACATTGAGGAGCTTCTTCTCTGGTAAAAATGTTTAATAGAGGAGCCATGTTGTTGTGATGACCAGAAACAGCAGGAGCTTCTTAAAGAGACAGTCTCAACATTTTTCTACCATCTGATCATAGCTTCTTGATTGTTATAAAATGGAAACTATGTGACTGATGAACACCTGATGCCGCCCCTTTAACCCTTCTACACCCGACATGTCTGAAGTTGCAGTACAGTAATTCCGCCACACGTGGCGCTATCTGAAAAATTCCAACGGTTTCTGAAAGAGGAGACGTTGCACTTTCCAGCAAGTATCGGGTAAATACGGAAATTTCGCAGCTGCAGAGAGCGTAATTAATCCGGGGCACTCGGTTAATAGACGGTATATTTTCGAAATAACTTGCTGGATATTGAAAGCTCCGGTTGTTATGGATACATGGGTAAGTTTATCATCTCACAGGACATTTAAAGAACTACGTACGATTAAAATAAGGAAGATTTATATAGGCAGACACTCGAAACTCGGGTTAAGCAGGTTTCCTGTGTTTTCTGTCCCGGCAGACAGCAGCGGTCCGTCCAGCACCGTTTCCAGCGCCGGCCCGTCGTCCCCGACGACGGCCGACACTTCGCCGCGGTTCAGCTTCAGCGACAAGGTGTCGCTGACGCCGCAGAGCAGCGAGGAAGCCCACTCCTCCCAAAACGCCTCCGCCCAGCCGCCGCCGGCCGCCGAGGTGCCGCTGACTCCAAACAACTCCCCAGAGGAAGAACCCGAACCTGAACCCGACCAGCAGCCCGACAAGGAGCCCGACCACGCAGAGTCGGTGGGAGAGAGACGGGAGGCGTCCTGCAGCGCTGAGGAGCCGACCCCGGAGCAGAGGCCGGCGCTGGCGGAGCTGAGCGTGGGCCGCATGGAGGGCTACTGCCTGCCGGGGTCGCTGCCGGTGCTGCTGGAGCTGAGGGAGAGCAGCAGCGAGGCCGGGTCCAGTTCGCAGACGCCCCAGTCCCCCGAGGGGCCCGACGAGTTCTTCGACACGCAGGAGTCCGTGGAGCTGTGGACGGACAGTCCTGAAGACGCCCCGCTGCCCAAGACGGCCCCACAGCCAGACACCGCCCCCCTCCCCAAAACCGCCCAGCAGCCCGCCCCACAACCCGCCCTGCAGCCAGACACCGCCCCCCTCCCCAAAACCGCCCCACAACCCGCCCCACTGCCAGACACCGCCCTGCAGCCAGACACCGCCCCCCTCCCCAAAACCGCCCCACAACCCGCCCCACTGCCAGACACGGCCCCACAACCTGCCACACAGCTCGACACCGCCCCGCAGCCCAAAACCGTCCAGCAGCCCGCCCCACAACCCGCCCCGCTGCCCGACACCGCCCCGCATCCCCCCACACAGCCCGACACCGCCCCACTTCCCAAAACCACCCCGCAACACACCCTACATCCTGCCACCCAGCTCAACACAGCCCCACCGCCCGACACCGTCCCACCGCCCAAAACCGCCCCGCAGCCCGACTTTCAGCCCAACATCGCCCCGCTGCCTGACACCGCCTTGCAGCCAAAAATTGTCCCGCTGCCCGACCCCGCTCCGCATCCCGCCACCAAGCCCGACAAAGTCCCGCAACCTGCCCTGCTGCCAGACAACGCCCCACAGCCTGACCTGCAGCCTAGCACTGCCCCGCATCCCGCCCTGCTGCCCGACACTGCCCCGCATCCCGCCACGCAGCCTAGCACTGCCCCGCAGCCTGTCCTGCAGCCTAGCACTGCCCCGCAGTCCACCCTGTTGCCCAACACCGCCCCACATCCCGCCCCACAGCCCAACACCGTCCCACATCCCGCCCCGGAGCCAAAGCCACCTCAGCCATTTGAGCAGTGAACCGACCCACCGGGTTTAAAACCCGGTCCCAGTCCCGGCCCACCGGGTTTTAAATCTAAGCTCATCTGTTACTCACAGCAGCCATTGGGAGAAAACCCAACCAGAGGAGAGCAGAGAGTCTTAATACCTGGGAGAATATAATAAATAGATCTCTGACGTTGAAGCATTTTACTGCCGTCGTCTGTCCTACTCTGCAAAAACACAAAATACTACCAAGTATTTTTGGTTGAGTTTCTAATGCAAACATCTTAATACTTGAAATAGGAAAAAAAACTAACTTAGAAACAACTTTTCAGCTAGAAATAGCTTGTTTTAACAATTCCTTTCTACTACCATTGGCAAATTATTTAACTTATAACAAAACATTTTCCATATCATAAGTTAAATAATCTGCCAGAGGAACTGGTACCTTTTTTTGTCAATATTAAGGACTTAAACAAAATGCTATATTTTGCTGAAAATGTGTTGTAAGTGAGTTTTGGACTAAAGATACTTGCTCTATAAAGTAGACCAAAAGTACTTGGTAATATTTAGTGTTTTTGCAGCGACTCCTCACTGAGTTTTGTTTTTCCATCAGAGTTGCTGAGAATGATTGTAATCTGTAAGAACACTGAATATCCTCAGTGTTGGTGTTTTTGTTCAGTGTGCTGATCGCCAAAGTCCTTAACCCTCAGTGAAGATTTCATTTAGAGAGAAACAGAGATTTATTTAAAAAAATAAAAATGTATTTTTAAGAACCTGGACATTAGATATTTAACTGTATAGCGTATTCATGGCTTTGGGTTTGTGTACATTTTTGCTAAAACACATTAAAGCCTCGTTTGATCACTGAACAAAAAGGAGGGCATTTTACCTTCATTGTGCTTTTTATTGCGAGCAGCAATGTAGCACAAGGAGGCCTGCGAGCTTCCGTAGCGCTGTGTGCCGTCATGGTACATTTCCATGAACTGTAGAGAATAAATACAAACTGTGAGTCTGCGATCTTACTGTGTGTACAGATAAAACACGACACCAATGTGCTTGGTGTCAAATTTCTGTTTGCTTCACTCAAATAAACATTTTGAACTTGTCTCCAGTTGCAACGATTCTGTTATTTTAAAATTGTGTCCTTTTTATTGTTATTCCAAACCTGTTCACTGGTTAAGAACAACACATTTACAAAATAGTAATTTGCAAATACTGGTGGTGATTTCACCTTAAATTAAAGGATGTCTCAGTGGAAGAGACTGTCTACCGATTATGCCTTTTAATTAATTTTTTTAGGTAAAGTTAAGTAAATGGTCGCTGTTGCAGCGTGTTGTACTTGGCGCCACTTTTGTTTCTCTATGCGCATGCGCCATGCTGGATTTTTAAAAATGGCGTCGTTTCAACGTGAGGACAGGGAAATCTGACATTCATCCACACTGGAACCCGGATGAATGAGTATTTTCTGATCTCTAAATGATTGATAAATTTTGCGAATCTACCTGAAACCATCTCTGTTGACGGAGTTTTACTCGTTTCGTGTCCATCTGCTAGAAAGGGGAAGTAACGCCGGGAGAGCGCCATGTTTGAAATTTTTTTTTAAACCTTATTCGCAGTTGTTGGTTTTGTCCCAGATAAAGTTATTTAAGCCATTTTTGTGTTTAAACGGAGCAGCAGAAGAGGAGCAACCTGATAATGGCGTCTCGGCGGCGGTTTGTTTGTTTGGCTGATGTCGGACCTGAAGTCCGAAAATGTGGCTTGCTACTTCCTGTAGATTTAAAATGATCTGATGAAGTCCAGGAACAAATGAGTATATTGAAGCGATCAGTTCATTCCACACACGAAAAACACCATAGGTGCTTTTGGGGATAATTTAGCAGGCGCTGAGCTGTGGGGGGGAGCTGAGGGGGCCGCTGCCCACCGGGCCGGCCGGATGGGGGCCATAGGGGTCTGGAGGTGCCAGGGAGGAACGGTTTCAAGTTCCTCCCATGTCTGATTTTAGATGGAGAAAATGCTCCCTCACCCGGTGAGAAAGGTGTATTTAATGTTAAAGTTACCTTCCCCAATGGTATACATATATATATATACTAGTCAGTCCCAGTGGCTGTTTCACTCACGATTTAGCCGAAATGCTTCCTGGGTAAAAAACTAAAGACAGATAAGGCACCCAACTGTGGTGATTCGTTAGGGGCCTGGTTATTGGCCCCAGCCCGGTAATTGAGCGCAGCCTGACGTTGACTTGTTCCACCAGTGTAATTCAATAAGGTTACTTTATTTAAGGTAATAAAATTACCTTAAATAATTTGATTATTTGGTTGGCAATAATCACATCAATTAATCGCATGACAAATTAAAATGAGCTCAAGAATTTTTATTTCTGTGATTTATCTATTTCTCTTTTTCTACAAAGTTGATAGAAACAAGTTGTTTCTTATTTAATGTATTTTATGTAAAATGTCTTCCAGGTCCAGTGTCAAATGCCCCTTAGCATTTAAGTTCGTTGGTTTTTAACAAAGTTTGACTATTGGTACAATGTATCGTCCAGTACAATTTACAGTACAGTAAAATTTTACTGGACGATAACTGGTACCAGAAGTTATTGCAGGAAATTTTAGTAATGCTTTTGAGTCAATTTTCAAATAGTACAACAATAAAGAGAAGATCTCAAAGATCAATAAACTGTCATTCTAATGAATATTTAACACTGGAACTGATGGAAGACTTTATTTACCAGTTTTTGGTAGAGATAAAAAAAAAAAACGTGTATGGAAATGATCATGCATGTTTTAATTTATCTTGTGATAAATCATTTATTGCTTATTGGCTGAGCATTAAATATTTGTCCTTATTCTAATCTGAAACAATGATCAGTTATCCGTGTTTGAACTCGAGCTTCTCCTGCTGGGAACATCAGACAGAAGAAAACAGGGAATTAACGTCGTCCGCCGTGTTGATCAGATGTCATTTACTTTAAATGAGCCGTTTTTTCTAAAAGGTTTGTGTGGTTAGTGTTGGCATGACTGGCTTCTGCTGAAACTGATGGTGGTGAATAAGTACTGGCTCTTTTCAACTCAAAGTGGACTGATTTGTAAAACAAAACGTTTACCTAATTTGTCAGAAACTTGCAACAAATGTCATGTAATATGTCTTTTTTACAACTGGCTGCACAGTGGTGCAGTTGGTAGAGCTGTTCCCTTGCAGCAAGAAGGTTCTGGGTTCAATTCCCGGTCTTTCTGCGTGGAGTCTCCCATGTTCTCCCTGTGCATGGTGAGTTTTCTCCAGGTACTCCGGTTTCCTTCCACAGTCCAAAAACATGATTGTCAGGTTAATTGGTCTCTCCAAATTGTCCCAAGGTGTGTGTGTGTGTGTGTGTGTGTGTGTGTGTGTGTGTGTGTGTGTGTGTGTGTGTGT
>CAEGAF010145256.1:0-63664 GCA_903067075.1 Micropoecilia bifurca
ACCTCCCCAACCAGGGAGGGTTGGTTCTCTGTAGATGGAGGATCTTGAAGAATCTCCCCAGCTGGGGAGGGTTGGTCCTCTGTAGATGGAGGATCTTGAAAAATCTCCCCAGCCGGGGAGGGTTCAAAAAGGAAGGCATCAAATGCATCGTATTCAGATTCAGTGCGCATTTTCTTCGAGCTACTTTGCTCTGAATTACCAGGCAATACTTTATCAAAAAGCTTCTGCATCCCTGTATTAGCTAAATAGCACAAGACAAAACTCACGTGAAAAAACATGTTTTCTAATGGTCCACCGTACTAAGAATCCTTAAAAGCGTGTTGGCATTGGAAGAGCTGAATCTATAAGAACTGATGCTTTGAAATGCAAGCATTCATGACCTCAGAAGTTCTTTGATCTTCTTACCACATCACAGATGAGGTCATAGCTACAATGAGGTCACTGTAGTTCTGTAGTTATTGCTTCTGCTCATTGCTATGGAAATGATCAGTTCAGTTTTGCATAACCCAAACTACTGACCCTTTGCAACTACGTGACCTAATCATTCGAGGTGCCTTCATTTTCGCCCGTAGAAGAAGAAGTGTGCGGTGCATGCTGGGATAGTTGTCAGAACACTGGTTTGTAATCTATTAATAAAGTTTGACTGACTTTTCTACGTACCAACCGTCTAGAATCAGGTCGTCTGCAGCCAGTGGCGCAAAAAGCGGGTATGCAGCGTATGCAACGCGTAGGGGCACCAGAAGGGGGCGCCAAAACCCCGTCTGGAGGGGGCGACGCGCCAACAGTGTTTTCCCAAACACTTCAGCGCCTTCGCTCCTTCACCTCGCGCACATATCGAGGTAAATGTAGCGAGTTTTACCCTTCATGTCAGTGTTGTATAAAGTACTGAAATGTCAGAGTCCAGTAAAAGTTGAGGTTCCTCTCCAAAATATGACTGGTAAAAGTCCAAGTCACTGACTGAAATGTTACTTGAGTTAAAGTCTTAAAGTATCTGAATTTTCTTGTACTTAAGTATGGAAATTACTGTAAAAATGGATGTACTCAAGTAATGTAATGAAAAGTATAAGTAAAAAGTAAAACAAGGCATAGATAAACCTGCAGGCATCATTGGGTTAAGAAAGATAGGTGCTTTAACTATAACACAAGGTTAACTTTATCTGCTTAACCAGCTTCTGACATGAACCACATGTGCATATGTGGTTCATGTCACAAATGGAGCCCCATAGGAACCCCATACGCCATTCATGGCGTATGGGGTTCCTATGGGGCCCCATACGCCATTCATGGCGTATGGGGTTCCTATGGGGCTCCATTTGTGTTCGACTTTGTAGCAGCCAATCAGTAGGTGGGTCAAAACACCAGCGTTTCTCTTTCTCGCTTTTTTGTAACGAGTAACTAAACCACACATTGAAAATGTATCGGAGTAAAAGTATGAAATTAAGTTCNAAAGTTATCAAAAATGTTCATACTCGAGGAAAGTATGAAGTACTCCAAGATATACTTAAGTAAAGTAGTGAAGTATTCTTACTTTGTTACTATACAACACTGAGAAGCATTAATCTCATTACTCCGGTGACTATAACGCAGCATCATTCAGAAATGTCTTCTCTCTCGCTAGCATAGTTTCGGTCCCTCGTCAGCTAGCTAGCCCAAAGTGTCCACCACCTAGAGTCCAGTTTACCCTGTTGCCAGATTCTCACCGCCTTACGGAAATTCGAGACTAAAGGATGAGTTGGCCCTGAATCCCTTTTTAAAAGAAAACATGACACCTTCCTTCATGTGATTTTTCTTCTTATAGCCCACGCTTGACACGCTGCCTAACACATTTGCGGTAAACTTTATCCCATGATACGCATTTGCTAATAACCCTAAATCACATTTCCTGAGGTATGTCTACGAAGGGATATAACTGCTCCTCTGTGACTCTGACCGAGCTGGTCACGAGTTATGATTTTACATAGTTTTCTCTTCCCTACCACAGGGCATTTACTAAGTTGCTCATATAACAGAACAGATACTCTTATTTAAACCTCCTGGAGTGACCACAGAATGACTAGTCGGGTAATTCTCTCCCAATTTCCCCAAGTTATCTTTGATGGAGTTAACGCGTACGACGCGTCGACTTATTACAGACTTAATGCCGAGTCTCATTGGTCTAATTAAACATGTACTGTGGGATATTTATTAAGGCAATGAACTTGGCAAATTTACACAGCTCCAGTATGTAGTGGTCAGAGGACGGCCGTGGCTCAGACCTCAGACTTGCAGAGAGCATAAATCTAGGCCAATAGCACTGTTTACATTCGTGCTGACAGTACTTCCAAATGTGTTCGCGCTTCAGCCTGGAGAACAGGAAAGCAATTGAGGACACAAACTGGTAAAAGGAAGAGAAGATGCCATGTTTTCATTTAATCCACAGACTGAGAGAGCAAAATATCCTCAGGCCTCGCCAGCGAGGAGGCCAGTGATCGGTGTGGGCAAATGTGAGGGAGTCCAGAGAGAGGCATTGAGAAACAGCAAGGTAGGAGGGAGGTCTATTTATTTATTTATTTTTTATGAAATTTGTGACCAAAAAAAGCTAGCCAATGTAAAATGAGAAGGGAATAAATGTGGCCAAGTAAGTGAAGCAATCCAAACCAGAAGACAGTGACACCCTGGTCTTCAGTGGGGCTGTTTATTGGGAAACCCATTGTTAGTTAAAAATAACAACAATGGTTATTATTAGGTTACCGCTCCAGAAAATAAATAAATAAAGCAGAATTTTACAAGAGATGTTAAAACCTGCAGATAAAGTAACATGAAGCTGAACTAAAAATCACAACTCGACCTTTTAAGCTGTAAAAAAGTCAACTTTAGGCAATAAAAGTTTGGGTGTCATATCCCTTAAAAATGAAAACAGCAAAGCAGCAATTTGATGCTTTGGTAGCTAAATGAGTTTTCATATGTTTGTATCAAAAAAAGACTAAATCTGGAGTATGATTCATTTTAGCTT
This sequence comes from Micropoecilia bifurca, assembly GCA_903067075.1. Classification (NCBI taxonomy): domain Eukaryota; kingdom Metazoa; phylum Chordata; class Actinopteri; order Cyprinodontiformes; family Poeciliidae; genus Micropoecilia; species Micropoecilia bifurca. Next base: position 2,993 of record CAEGAF010145256.1, read on the forward strand.
TTTTTTCCTAAATACAACCTGCCAACAGCAGCTAACGTTAATATATAAACTGGTTTTGTCTCATTAAATACCTCAGGAAGGAGGAAGGATCTCATGTACCTCGGTCATGTCTAAATTGGTACTTTTTTGTCATTCATATCTGATCTTCACACATGCTTGATAGGAAATGTTGTTTTTTAATGTTCGTGTTTCAGTGTGTTGTGGTTTCCGGGGTTTGGTCCTTCCCCCTCAACTCTCACCAACATCCCTGTTCCTTCCTACAGGAAGCAGCTTCCCACAGAATGATGTTGCCAACACCGTGCGTCACGCTGGGGATGGTGTTTTCAGGATGCCGAGGAAGGATCTCAGAGTTCATGGGGTCAAATACAAATGCTCAACTTTCCCCACGTTTCAGTTTTTTTTAGTTGAAAACCATGAATCCTTTTACTTCATAGTACACCAACATGTGTTGCTTCGCGTTGGTATATCAGAAAAATCCTGGTAAAACGTATCTGAAGTTTGTGTTTGTAATTGGACGAAATGTAAAAAAGTTTAGAAACTCCTTGTAGTCGCATTGCATGGACAAAATGGTGACCTGCTGCCATGAGGTATTTCTTTGTAGGTCGCAGTGTTTTCTGTGAGGCCATCCAGCGGACGGAGATGGAGTGGAAAATACCTGGAACTCTTTCCACAACAAAAAGTAATTCCCCATTTTGGTGCTTTCAGCTTGAAACTAAATGCACACGTGTGTGTTTGGACTGAAGACAGCAGGCCACATCGAGAAACCCACATAAGTGGATGTTTTTAAAACACCCGTGATAGATTTACCATGTCCCCTTGAGTTTCTCCCTCATTTTTTATCTCATACATTTTTCTTGCTTTATGGGTCTCTGCATGAAGAAAGGGGGAGTGTGTGTGTGTGTGTGTGTGCGTGCATGCGTGTGTATGTATCTAAGACCATGCACATAAGATGATTGAAAGAATATGATAAACTCTGGCCTAAATGACAATGAAATTCAACAGCTACATACAGACATGAATAAACACGCAGTCTTTTGTCCCAACGGTGCAAAATGAGCAGCCCAGAACTGAGTTTGACAGAAGAGCATCTGAGTGCATTTTGGCAGGAACACGACTCCCAGCGCAGCGCTGCTTTATGGGCAGGTATAAAATATGAGGCTCCCAGTTTCCCCTGAGACAACTGGGGGACTGGAGAAGTGGAGACTTTTGGAGGAGAGAGTCAGTGATGTAAAGTTTGGAAACAGGAAAAGTTGGGCAGTTGTTAAAGACCATAATACATTAGTGTGTTTTGCTTGATATCACATGATGTGTGTAGCGTACTTTAACAAGTGCTTTTACATTACATCACATAGAGCCGAGGTCAGCGACCTTTTCCAAAATAAAACTTGCCTTAAGCCACGACAAACTACTAAAGAAAATATTGTACTACTTAACAAAACGAAACTCAAATTTTATTCTATTTCCATAGAATAAAATGGAAATATTTCCATTTTGGAATTGGAAATATTTCCAATTCTAAAATGGAAATATTTCCAATTCCAAATGCAATTGATATTTTTTGCCAAAACTTTAACAACTTGATGCTTTCCATCCAATCTAACCGTGTTTCCGCTATTTCGCAATGTCGGAAAGGTGAAACTCTGTAGATGTGCGTAGGTGGTGCAGAAAAGACTTCCAGCTGTAGCTGAAGGGTCTACAAAGTTAAGCAAATGTACATCTAATTTTTTACTCACTGATGAGTGAGGGTGGCATGTTCATTTTGAACCAAGCTAACTAAAAGTTGCCACAGTGAATCAAATAGTTGGGTATTTACAAAATTGCATGCAATTTTTCACATATGTGATTTGGTAACAATGCTCCCTCCCAGATTTGTTAGGTTATATTAAAAAGCTTAATCCAAAATTGCAGATGAATAGCTGATGTTAGACTTGGATGATTCAGTATTTCCATAGCCGTTCTTTTTTAACTTAGTAAACTCTCAATGTTCTTGAGAAAAAAAAAGAATTTAAAGCATTCACCACATGTTTTTGTCTGCATTTTCACATCCCTGACAGAATTTTTCAAAACTTTTGTTTGAAAACCCGAAGACTTACCAACACAAATACAACAAAAAAATCTGTAAATGTATGCAAGAAAGCCTCAAATGTATGTACAAAGAGAAGATATCAACAAAAACCAAAGCCTCATGTGCTGATCCTTACATGGACCTCGCACTAAAAACACGCCGTACGCTTAGAGAAAATGATGTTTGAACAAATGTTGATGCACAAAAAAGTGCGTTTTTGTATGGATCTAAGCAAATTTTAGATTTGCATGACAAGCAGTGTTAAATTCACATAAAATGTCATTTCAAACCTCCAACAAACAAACAGTGTTTTAATGGCAGATGCAGTGGAATTCACTGCATCTGCATTTGCAAGACATTTTTTTGAGTAATTTTTTGCCTCATAAGCGAACACTGAGACTAAGGCGACGGGCAAGAAAATGTTCTTACGAGCCATTCACCAGGTCTGTAAGGATATTTGCAGGAAAAAATGGAGAAATCAAGTCCAAGTCTTTCGCAGCCAGAGGAAGAATGAGAGGAACAATGTGAGTGTGAAAACTGTTGGACGCATTTTGCATGTACAAAATGGGCGAGTAATGACTTAAATAATACCAGCTTGTGAAAACCTGCCTTCAGGAAAATGCTTAAAGATACACATTAGCATTAAGAGATGCTTAAATGTAAATACCGCAGTTACTGCAGCACATTTTCATGCTACCATAGAGCTGCCATTGGAATGAACTTGCATAAAATCAGGCAGAACTATCTTAACTAGTTGATCTTTGATTTGACTATCAACGAGTGTCATTTTGACCAAAAATAGGATATTTACAGCCGACAAACATGTGGCAGTCGCCTTGTATCGCAGTTTCATTAAACTAGACATGAGGTCGGCTGGAGGCTTTGATCCACTTCTTTCATTATTCCAGACTCTGTTTGGGTTTTGGAAATGTAATAAATGGTATTCCACCCTCTAACAACGCAAGCCCAACAAATATCTGTCCTGTACCCAGATCAAACTCTCTTCTGTTTGTGTTACGCCTAACTCACGCTGAATGCAGAAGAATGTTGAGTAAAGGGTGAGGCAGAGCCGTTTCTGATGTTTCTCATTTGGTTATTCAAATTACAACTCTTAAGACAGACAAGAATGGCTAGGAAGAACATCCTGAAACAGTTATTACACTAGCAAAAACAATGGAAAAAGGTAGTCACAGCTTTCTAGTGAGGCATGAAGATCCAGCATTTGAGATAAAGCAGCTACCTTGCCAAACAGTTGGTTAGGGGAATTTCGACAGTTCTATTTACATTAGGAGAAAAGCTGTTGCTTCAGACCTGCTGTAATACTGCACTTTTTAACTGTACTTTATGTCATTTTGTTAAATCTGGCTCGCATACTCCTGACACTACTATCCCTAAAATTGCAGCTCATTTTGAAATGCCTCCTGTGAACCAATTTGTGGTCAGCAGCTGGATGGGTACAGACAAGGTAAGGTTGTTTTGCATGAACCAAAGTGGCTGAAGAACTATAAAGAAGCAAAGCCCATTTTTAAGGCTGAAAATCTGAACAACTTGGATGTATTATTATGTAATAATGCTTCTCAAAACGATGCAATATTTTTTATCAATAACAGTTTCCCTTCAAGTGTAAAAACATGTTTACATCCACCATGCAGACAGTGTGGCTTCGCACAGACATCCATGGTTGCTTCAATATTAACAGATCTGAAGCTTGGCACGGAAACAAAGGCGGGGGAAACACGCAACTTAGAGAAGCGTTCAAGATTTTTTGCAAGTGCAAGAAAACATTGAGCAGTTCCTTCCAGTTCGTTTTAACACTTCAGTGCTACTGAAGTGGTCATGTGGCGGGCTGCATATTTAGAGCCACTTCTTACTGGCTTGATTTTTATAACTCTTAACGTTGCCGTGGAAAGCACAAGTCATGTGAGCACAAGTTGGTAATGGAAGAGCCAACTGTTGTGGCTTCACTGGCATGAAATAGCCATGTGCCCTTTAGTGACTCCCGGTGCTCCGAGGGCTTTAGCTGCTCCATGAGTGTGCTTCCCGCAGGAAGTTCCCACTGCCCTGGCTATCAGGGCGGAAAATTTGTGTTTGTCAGCCACCTTAACCATAACTCACCCCCCTGTCTCTCTCGTCCCCCCCGTCCCTCTGTCTCGTTGCAACACAAACTGAAATGCACAGAGATACACACACAGACGTGGATCAGCACTTGCTTCTCTCCGCGGCTCCCACAGCTGCCACTGACCAACAGGGATCTGACTGCTTAATTGAGCCTGAGCTGAATCTGTTTCTTGTGTGAGGAATTCAAGCTCACAAAGCAAAACAGTTACCTGGGAAAGGTTTTATGTTGCCGTCAGCTTAGGATCGCAACTGTGGCTGATTACAGCAGGCCAAAGACATGCAAGTGAATTTAGGGCCCATCCTTAAAGGGGGCGTGTTATGCAAAATTCATATTTTGCACGCATTTGTACCGCTTCTAAAAACAGTAATATGTGACTCGTTCTTACTAAAAAAGTATAGATGGCACAATCTGTGCCATGCTCAGATTGTTTGATGAGCTAAAAGGAGGCCCTTTATTATCTGGAGCAGATACAGTGGCTTGTAAAAAAAAATATCCATGCCCAGTGATCCTCTTTTTTATTTTTTTTTATTTTTTTTGGGTGTTACTTTTTTTGGGTGTTACAAAAACCATGGAACAAACTTCAGTGTAATAAACATTGAAGTTTCCACCTGACCTTCACCAGTAAATCTCAGAAAAGTGTACTTGGGCAGCGTTGAGTCAAGGCTTTTGGAGAGATCCAGCTTTTTGCTGCAGCTACAGCTGTAAGTCTGTTGGATTTGTGTTGCATTCCAGATCTAGAGATTGAATTTTTCTTTTTTTTGTGCCCATTTTCTTTGCAGAATGCCTCAACTCGGTCACATTAGTTGTAGAGCATATGTGACCAATTTGACCAATTTTCAAGTCGCGCCACAGATTCTCAGATTTAGGTTTGGACTTCTGAGTGGACAAATCAATATGCTTTGATCCAAAACATTCACTTGTTGTTCTAGCTGTATGAACTGGGTCATTAGGTTTCTGCAGCAAAGAGAACTTCCACCCAGGTTTTAAGTCTTTGGCAGCCTCTTACAAGTTTTCCTTCCTGTTCTGCATTTATTTATCTCACCAATGTTCCCATCAGCTGACTAGCTTCCCCGTCCCAACTGAGAAAAGCATCCCCTCTCCCCCCACAGAAAGCTGGACATTTGAGTTTCCCATCACATCAATAATTTTGCACCTTTTTTATCTTCAAAAATGTGCATTATTTTATTACACATGGAGCCATTGTTAGTAAAAAAAAACCCAGCTATACTACATGTAATGTGCTGCTCTTTAAAGCTGCTGCATCAGTGACTTTTAAAGGTCATTATTTTTAAAAGAGTTTCAGAACACGTCATTTGAGAAGCGTGAGTGGTTTAGTCAAATCGAAAACAGAAGGGTGATAAAAGCAATTCTGCGTGGAGCACTTTTCCTGTTCGGAGCTTGATCTAATTTCATCAGGCCAAAGAGGTGAAACGTGGATCACATAGCTGGGAAGTAAGAATCTCGAGATGCATGTTTTCACCAATCACTGAATGTGTCGTTTTGCAAAACGATGGCAGGTTTTGGAGGTATTTGGACAAATAAGTTGTGAATGTATCCAAGTGTGTGGACTCATTCTTTCTTTCCAAAAAAAAAAGATAGTTTAAACTCTGCCATAAGGGAACAGTCTTCGTAATGTACCCCTTCTTTCTTTCCATCATTTGTGTTCAGATATTTACACAAGTGATCATTCTTCCCTAAAAACAGTTTTTATCATTCATGGGAGACTAAATGTGGGATCGTCTCCAGCTTGGCTGCAGAGGAGAGAGGCTTTATTGATCAAAGCACAACCACCCAGCTTGGAGCTTCACAAACTCTTGACGTAATGCATGCAGGAGAACAACGACAAGAACAAAATGTAACAGTGCAAACAAAAACCTGATACGGGGTGACTCACGTTAGCAGTGCTTGACGGTGTTTCTCCGGTGCTGGAAAGTAGCCTGCCCTGCAGATGATGCTGGGGTGGATATACTGCCTCTGGTCTATGTTATTCTATTATAATCTCTGTTGTGTTCTTTGCTTTTTTTTTAGGTTTTGTATCCAAAACCATTTTGCTTCCATTCTTGAGCTCCAATCAGAATGATCTAACGTAAAAAAAAAAAAATCTTTTCCAAATAAATGCCAGTCCATCATATTCTAAACTGCAATATGTTTCTGTTTTGAGTGTCCATGAGGAAAGAAAATCCTCCAAATTACATTTTCTCATAGCATAAAACAAACACTATGGTGGCCTGTAGGAAAACTCCTCCCAGAACCCAGCAAATTTCACTGAACTTGATTTATCCTAAATATTTACTAAACTCAGCAGATTATGAGTTCATACCCTGTTCTCAAGTTTCTTACTTCAGGGGGTAAAATAAGGACTTTGTTCATTACTTCATTACTTCATTGTTGAATAATTTCTTATTTTTTTTGCCTTTAGTGAGATTATAACAGACTAAAGGTTCATCGTTTCAAGACAAGTGAATCTGTTGATCGGGTCAGAACCAAGTTCACCTGCACACATTCTCTCACTGCGAGAGTTTTATTACTTAACCGCGGTTTCCAGGAAAACCTCAAGACATGAGTGAAATAGGACTTGACAGTATTTTCCACACAAACCCCTGTGACCTTATTCTAAGGCAAAACCCGGAGATGATTTTCATACATATCAAAGAATGTGAATAACAATGACTTATTCAGCGACTTACAAAAGTATTCAACTTTGAACAAACATCCTTGTGTTTTACTGGGACTTTTATCTGATGTAGAGCAACACAAGGTCGTTGCTCTGATACTGTAAAGTGGAACAGGAAGGATTATGCAGTGGATTTCATTTTTCAAAAGGATACTTTTTAGGATCACATTTTGCTGAATTTATATCTGGATGTTTTACATTTTTGTCTTTTTCTTTCTGCAAAATAGTTTCACTAAATACAAATATTTTAGTTAGACAATTACTTTATTAGTCCCTCGCATAAAATTGTTTAGTTACTGTACAATAAACTGGATACAGCACAACAAAAAAAACATAAAACACTTCTCAAGTTTTCTTCCAAAATCTTCCTGAGTTTTATTCCTCCAGTCTTTACTTGCATTTGTTTTTTTAAAGGCATCAGAGTACAGGGAGTTGAACTGAAACACTTTTACCTTTTGAGTTCAGTTTGGTAAGAATCTAAAATATATATATACGCATCTTTCTAATTCCTCTCCATCATTGTGTGCTGCTCTGTGAAAACTGCCAATTAAATATCTAAAAGTTTGTAGTTGTCAATGTGGAAAAGCTGGGAAAAAGTTAAAAGCATATGCCAAGTTATAAACAATACAAAAATATTAACAAAATCCTCAAATATTAACAAAAGGAGTACAGTAAAGAACTGGTAACTTTGTGTCCCGACTGAAACGTCAAAATGAGAGACGTCATTAAATATAATATGTTTACAGGTGAAACGGCTGAACATGGCTCAGCACAAAAACATCAACATTACTGACAAAGATTTCATTGTGCAGTTGTCTCAAGCCACTTCCTGGACCGAATGGAAAACTAATGGATGGAATATTGAAATTAATGGCGCCACATCACTGCATTAACTAACTAAAGGTTAAATTAACATATCGCTAAAGAGAAATCGCCTTATTCTGCTGCGTCACTCCCTACATCAGAGCAGCACATGAGCTCACGCAGCATCGCATACGTGAACTTGACTGCACTTTGATATCTTGCTCTGCAAAAGCCGCAGATTGCAAAACATAATTGAAACAAATTTGTCAAAGAAATGAAACCCCGGTGGGATCTGGATTTAATTAGAATCAAATTACCATTTGCTTGCACGCCAAAATTAAACCTCCATCTGGCCACTTATTAATAGAAAGAAACGCACGCCAAAGGAAAACAGAACGATTTGCATGAACATGTGTGTAATTCGTGTGTGAGGGGCCCCATCATCTTTTTGAAGCAGGTTTCTCATGTTGACTCAGCGAAGACATTGCCAAGAACATAAATAAATATTGGAGAGGCTGAAGCTGGGTTTTTCTATCACATATTGAGTTCTCACGAAACAGACCAGAGGTGCACTCACCACACACACATACACACACACACCTCTGCTTTTCTCTCTTCCCTCAGCTGGACGCTGGATTTGGTGAATAATGTTTGGTAATTCAACACAGATTGAGCAACATGACAGGCTTTTGTTTTCTTACCCTGTATGTTCACTGTGTGTGTGCGCAGGATGAGGACCCGGCGGCTGTTTCACCCATTTGACTTTATCAGGACTTTGACCCAGAACCTAATTTGATTCAAAACAATCAAGCAAATATGGGTCCAATTAAAACTAACTCTCCACTCCACTCAAGTGATGCTACACCTTAAGCCGCTTTCGAACAGACAAAACATGTGTGGCACGTATGCGTGGAGTGAACTGTAGTCCGGAGTTGACAGAGATGTTCATGTTCAGCATTAATGTGTCACAATGAATCAACGAGCAGCACAATTTTTTATGCCAAGCACTATTGCACAATTCTGGCTCAAGGACTGAAGGGGTGAAAAGCAGCCTTGGCCTGTGCTCCAGTTCTTTTTATTGCATTTTGCAGCCTCGCTCTGTGTGAGACTCTGGCTCTTTGGAAAGAAAGTGAAATACAAGTTAGTGTCTGATTAAAACTATTGCAAAGCACTGTAGACACATTAATGTAATGAATGAGGTTGCTTGCCTGCAGCTTTGGTTTTTAATTGTTGCACCATGACAGGTACACTGTGGTCCTGGAAAACGGCCACATACTCCTTAAAATGTCGGGCTCATCTTGACGAAAATCAATCATACAATGGTGAATAATTTATAGAATAATTTTAGATCCAAGAAAGGCGCAGCGTTTGTGTTAGTTGATTGATTTGCTGACGTTCAATCAGACTGTTGCATTTTAATTTTACCATTATTTTTTTTTACATTCTTTCACATTGTACTGAACATAACTTGTAGCGTCACCTTAAGAACCAGTGATAGATTAAATTGGGTGCGTCCTATTGTGCTTTGCCTGGAATATCTGAGTCCATCAGAACCTCAAGGTTGTCCATCGCTGAGTCTTACGCTCACCAAACCGAGCTGCATGTTAACCTGTTAGAGCGACTTGCCAGTAGAAAAGATGCCCCAAATATACCAGCGAACCTACGTAGGACAGAAACATGTACTTCACTGGAGCAAGAGTGTCTGTTCCAAATTTGCATTCATCTTTTTGTGAAAATCTTAGCAATACTCTTAGCAGTGTTTGTGTAAACTGGCGTTGATACAGTCAAAAAGTCCATCGCTAAAACTTGTGACTAGACTTATGTCACATCCTACTGTGCTGTGTTCATATTTCTTTTCAGCTTGCCAACGTAGAGTTGGAAACCCTGGTTGTGTGACATTGATTCATTTCACCAATCTAGCTCAGAGTGTTCACATGCAATAACTTTTTTTTATTCTTATTTCCTTAAACAAAAGTTTGCACAGCTGTGGGAGAATAGATTTATTGATTCATGTACTGAAAGATACATTGCAACCAAATGTTGTCCTAGATGAGGATTTAAGTTACTTTAATCTGAAGTTGTCAGAGTCGGCTGCCAGTTTTCTGTTGTAACAAATCAATTATCAACAGATGTAACCGTCCTCCGCACAGTCTAACAGAGACGTCAGGATTTCTAGTTATTTAGATTCTTACAGTCAACAGCCTTACACCAAATCCTTAACTAACTTCATGACTCCAGATATGAAAACGATCAGATTGAAAATCCCAACCACCAACCAATGAAAATGCCTGACTCCAGTGACATTTGCTCCACATAAATACGTTGACTAATTAGCTGTTTTGTAACCAGAATGTATTTTGCACCAGAACCAAATTTCCTCACCTCTCATCTGTGATGTGCATGCCTGTCTGTCTTCTCTTTGGCTGTGTGTGCGTGGAGCTGAGAACAGGAAAGCTCAGGAAAAATAAAACATTAGCAAATCCTTAGCGAGTCGTGTTAGAGGAGTTTGACCACAGAGTGCAGGGAGTTATTCAATAACTTCAGCTGCTCATGCATTCAGAAGCCATCATGGGAAAAGACCAGAAGAGAACAATAATAATGTGGATCATGCAAACTCATGTTGTCAGTGTTCCTGCAAGGCTACAAGCAAAGACACTGCAACAGTGACGGCATTTTAACTGTTTAAGAACATTTTTCAGTGTATTGATCATATTGTACTTACCACTGCTAATGGTTCACTAAAATTTCTGGTCAAGTACCTGTTAATCTCAAGAATGCTGTGGTCCGCCTGCATTTATAAAATGTTTACTTGGATCCTTCAGCGGTCACATTTCAAACCTCACTATTCTGGCCAAGATTTTAGAGAATGTTTGGGTCAAGCAGTGAACCACTGCTCTTAATTAACAGTTTTCTGGACCACTTTCAGGCAGGAGAGAGGAAATTTCACTGGAACATCCATTGCTTGAGTTTCAAATGTCAAAAATATTTTTGATGAAGGGTAATGCAGATACACTGCGAAAACACAAAATCTTAAGTTTTTTTAGTCTTGTTTCTAGTGCAAATATCCTAGTGCATTTGAAATTAGACAAAACTAACTCACAAGTAACGTTTCAGTAGGATAGGAGCTGGTTTTAAGTTGATAACTCCATAATATTCATGACAAAGTACTTGTTACATTGGCAGATTATTTCACTTATAACATTGGAAAATTGTCTTCTGTCAATGAAATAAGTTGTTTGGTTTTTTTTTTACCAGTGAAGTTCTGGTTGGATACACGTCCAACCAGAACTTCCCTAGACTGGTTGCAGTTTGTACAAAACGCTCCAATACAAGACTAAAGTATTTTCTTCTGTGACTCCAGGACTCTTAAACTCCTTTCGTCTTACACTGACATGGTGGTTTCCTTTAAACGCCAGCATTAAATTTATATTTTTAAATCTGCTTTTGTTTATTGTGCTTGTTGGGGGGTGGGAGTTCTGTTTGTTGAAGCACTTTTTTTATTTACTTATTTTTTCACCTAAAAAGGTTTACATGCTTCCCCCGTCTGGGTGACATTTGACATTTTATTTGTGCGGCCTATACTGAGGCAACTTTTTCTGCTACGCTAAATAAAATGCTAAATTGTTACTGTTGCATGTACTTTTCTTCTTTTTATTAGCTCACATAAAGGTACGGAGGTCTTCGAAGCTCCTGGGGCCAATGGTTATAACTGCTCTCCCTCAGACTCCATCAACCAGCAAGGGGGCCAATAACTGGAGTTACCCATCTTTTTCTTTTCCAGTAACTTGAAACAATAAAACAAAACAAAACAAAAAAGAAGTTCTCAAAAGAATCTGTTATTTTATCAGCTGAAGCTCTCTGGTGTTTGATAATTAAAAGAAGTAAGATGGTCATCGTAAGGTGAGAGGTAAGAGGGGGACAGCAGGATCCCCAGGAAATGAAAACAGCTGAACGTGAACCGTGGGGATAGTAAAGGCAGATGATGGAGGAGGAGAAAAGGGACTGGGATTCGGAGGAAGAGAGTAAGCCAAATCAAAACCAGATGCTGGCTAAATCTCAAGTATTGTTTCCCAACTCAAACCAGCTGCTCGCTCTTGGCTTATCCATCAAAATAAACTTTTTTCATACTGGCCAGGAGTTGCACAGGCCTGTAGGTTATTAAAATCGGCACTACATCTCAGTGTATATCGACTAATTTAAAAACGCGAAGAGAAAAAGCTGCTTACTTTCATTTAGATTACTTTAACTCCACAAAAGTACCTTGCAAATGTGTTGGCATCACTATATTTACAGACTTTGTCACTTTGCAACCACAAACGTCAGTGTGTTTTATGAGGATTTTATGTGATAAATCAAATGTCAAAGAGTTGTAAGGGTTTTCCAAATTTTCTTGCAACAGAAAATCTGAAAAGAATGATATGAATTTGTATTTCGATACCCCTAAAATATCTCATGCAGCCAAATGCCTTCAGAAATCACTCAGTCACTGAACAGAGTGCACCTGTATATTCCTTTATTTATTTTACCAGGTAAACCCCATTGAGATCTAGATCTCTTTTTCAAGGGGGACCTGGGCAGACGTCTGCAGTACACAACATACACACACTCACACCTAGGGGCAATTTGGAGAGGCCAATTAACCTAACAGTCATGTTTTTGGACTGTGGGAGGAAACCGGAGAACCCGGAGAAAACCCACGCATGCACAGGGAGAACATGCAAACTCCATGCAGAAAGGCCGGGGCCAGGAATCGAACCCAGAACCTTCTTGCTGCAAGGCAACAGCTCTACCAACTGCGCCACTGTGCAGCCACATATAGTTTAAAATCAGTATAAGGCAATATATCAATCGTTTGTTAGCTGTGAATTTTGGATGGGCTGAAGGTATTGTGTGAAATAGAAAAGACGAGACACACATTGAGCTTCCTTAAGCATTTAACAGGAGTTTCTTCTTCTGTGTAATGAACGTGCTCCGTATACAGTACTAATACTTAATGTCAAATACTTCAAATATCAAATATTTCAGCACATTCAGTACATCAAAGTGGCCATAATATCTCTTTAAACGAGCAAGAATTTCTTTAACATGCTCTGTATAACGTCAGATGGGACCAGAACTAAACCTCCAGGCCTACAAACAAAAGATTGGATGTGGCAATCTTTTAGAGATGCGCTAAAGCGCTAGCTTTCAGGCTGCGCAATGACGCGCAATGCATGCAGCCCGAACTACAATGGCATGGCTTAGATTAAAAAAAATTGTATCTGCTCAACAGAAGTTTGCTCTCTCACGGACAAAGCATTCTGAAGAAATGACTTCAGCACCCGTGAAGGATAAATCCCACATTTGTTTCGTTCTCTGTTGGATTCAACGCAGCCTTTATGGTCTTCTTCAGTTCTTACTTCAAAGTTTTCCTCAGGATGGACATGTCTGAATCAATGTTCGGTGTGGATAGACAGAAACACAGTTTTCAATAATGTCTGTGATCTAAAACGTCTTCTATGAAGTGACGGTGTCTTCTGATTGAAACAGATTTTAGATGGAAACAAGATACGTGAAGCAATACTCATGTCGCACGCTATAAAATGGACGTCAATTTGGTTTTCCGACTAACGTAAAATGTGGAAATCGTCTTATGCAAGATTTGAATGTAGAGACGCATTGATGTTGCGGACCAATATTGGTATCAGCTCATTAACCAGTGGTAGTATCCAGATATTTAGTACCATCCATCAGCCACCACCACCGTGTTTCAGGAGTGATGCGTTAGGAGTGATGTGGTGTCTTGGTTGTGAAGTAGGAAAGGGTTAAATGACTTTTCATGCTTCAGCAAGATAATGCACAAGTACATAAAATAAACCCCAATAATTGTTTTGTGTGCTGATCAAATAAGAAAGCCATGAAGTATATTCCTAAAGATGTGACAAGAGACTGGCAATAAGAGGAAGTGTGAGAGGGATATAAAATGTAAAATGGGAGGAATGTTAGAATTAATTTGAAACTGAAAGTTTTTTTTCTTTTTTTAGTATTTTGCAGTTGTCTATAGTCAACTGCCCATATGTTTCCTACCATCAAGCTGTCACATACCAGAGCTAGCTGCGCTCACAGGACAGGAATTAACCACTGCGAACGGACAGGGGCACCCAGGCCAGTCGGCCCGAGTGGCCTTGTGCTGTCACTGTACAACGTCCTTCCTCTCCACATTCAGCCTGCACATAAAGTACAGTGACCAGGCTTTAGACATAAAGATGTATCGGTTCTGTTTAGCCACTCAGCTGCAGCGTATTCCCCCAGCAGAACTTTGCCGTGTTGCGTTGTCCGTTGCCAAGAAAAACAAAGCGGGGCTTTGGAACCTGGAGAGGCCATATCCTGATGCCTCAAAGGCTGGTTCCATGTACCGCGCGCGCGCGTGTGTGTGGGTGTGTGTGTGTGTGTGTGTGTGTGTCAGGCTTGGTTTGTGGGGAAGCGCATGGGATCAACTTTGACAGTTTTGTATACAGTCATTTAAAAACAATTAAGACGCTCTTTTAATTTTCTAGTTTTATTTTTATAGGGGCTGAAATCTATGTCTATTTTGTCTGTCTTTAGAATAGAAAGTGATTTACTTGCATGTAAATAACAAACAGGAACATCGTTTTACCAATTAAACTAAAGACATCAACAAAAATGCTAATTCCAACAAAAGAAAACATTAGGACAGCATAATGGTTAATAGCCATTTTCTTCATTTTCCTTCAAATTAAAGTTCTTTTTTCTCTTACTTTTAAAATTACTAGAAAAAATCCTATTTCTGCCTACAGCCTTCATTACAAAGGATTTCATAATACCTGAAGTTCATGGGTTCAGCTCAAGTTGAAAGAAATCATGTGTTTTTTTTGTTTGTTTTTTTTTTTTACAAAAAGTCCTCCCATTCCATCACAAGACAACTATCTGCTGAATAAGAGCTTGTCACTTGCTGTCCAACACATGCATTTCTTCACATTAGATTCCTCCTCCATGGAGCTTGAATGCATTTTGTCTGGTTGTCCTCAGGAAGGACAATACAGCAGCTGCTGCTTATGAGATGCATTTGCACAGAACGTAAGCCCTTAATAAGAGGACTGAGACTTACAAAAGAGAATTACAAAAACATAGTTGCCTTTTCTAAATCATCAGACTGGAGATTCTCAGCAACAGGTGGGGGAGGGGTGACACTATCGCTCTCTCTCTCTCTTTCTCACAGAGTGGGAGAAAACTCAGGTGAATCTGGCACCTTCTTGGACAACTCGTTAAACCACAGGATCGGTACGACAGAAAATGTTAACAGCTTGGAAAACGCAACATTTTTTTTGCGGGATCTTGGTCGACACCGGCGCCGGTCAGTGTCAGCCTCAGAGGGCCGCGACAATCTGGCGGCAAGGATTGGTCCAGCTGGGGCTGTCGTGCACAGCCGTCGCAGAGTAAATCTGAAACGGGTATGGAAGAAGATATTTTCCTGCAGCAGGAAGTGATAGAGGAAGCAGAGTGAACATAGGAGGAATGACAAAAAAAAAGCAATAATAAAATACTCAACATTGTTTATTGTTTATGTAATCTCTGTCCTGTTGTATCCACACTGGCTTCAGGTCAGTTCGACTCGACTCAGCAAAACCATCCTCTGAGACTTGGTGTTTCTCTTTGGGTTGTGAGTGATAAACACTCAGCGAGGGAGTCATGGTGACCTCATGTGTTGTCCTACAGTCTTTTCTGCCTATCTGCGGGTCAGCACACACACATATACACACACACACACATGTTTGTGCAGCTATCTTTGTGGGGACTTTCCATTGACTTCCATTCATTTTTACAGCCTAAACCTTACCTTTACCCTTTTCCTAACCCTAACCATCACATACCTAACCCTAACCCTAACCAACACTCAATTCACAACTTAGCCCTAATTCTGACCCCAGACCCTAAAACAGGGTTTCCCCTTGTGGGGACCAGGCTTCGGTCCCCACAAGGAGCAATTGGTCCCCACAAAGTAGTATATGTCAGGGAAATCGTTCCCACACGGTATTATAAACAAACGCACACATACGCTTGTCTCCGAGGCTTAGCGCTGGCCAGTCACAGGTTAGCACTATCAGAACTTTGCTGGTGATTTTGTACGACAAAGCATGCTAATCCCTCCCTCATAATGTAAACACACCTGGGTGCTGTAATAATGCCAGATTCCTTCCTCCTCTTCTCTTATATCTCTTCTTCACTCTTATCTCCCATCCAGCTTTTTTTCTGGACCACTCAGTCTTTTGGGTTTATCCTCCCCATCCCCCCTTTTTTCCTTCCTACACAGATGATTTACTCCATATTCAATGAAGAAAACTTCTCTGCATTAAACGTTTTACAGGCAGAATCATGTCACGCACGCAGATACGACTGTTTTATGAGTGGCTACACGTCAGAAGAGACTCTGGTGTTACAAAGACGTGGAGATAATCGCTTTCAGATGCAGAGGGGGAGAGAGAGTGTAAACGACGAGAGACGGACCCGTAAATATTGCAAATCACACGTCACGGCCGATGTGTGCGCGCGTGCGAGAGCGTGTTGATGCTGCGGCCTGACAAGTCTCACATCTGCTGTTCATTTACTTTAAGTTCAGCTTTCATGTCAGTGGATATCAGGAAAATACAGAGGGAGAGAGTGCAGTGGTCTCTGTAGCATAAACCTGTCATGTAGTAATCCTGTGGGCCAACAGATAAATGAAGAGGCCCTACCAACATGAGATAACCATCATCTGTAAATCAGATCAGCTTGACGACTGAGTGGATGAGGGACGAGAGATGAGCTCAGTATTATTTGCACGGGACACCGGATACAGAGTTTAGTCAGAGGTTGTGTGGTGTGAGGTCAGCAAATTCCTCTGATCATTACTGATCCTTGTTGGATCAATAATGATCAACTTTATCGTGTTCAATTGTTTCTTACTATGTCAGATGAAAAAAAAGTGCGGGTAGTTCATTAGTTCATACTGACATGTTTCCTTGTCAATCCTGCGTTATGTAAGGATTTAAAGTGATTTTCCAGGATGTCCACCAGCAGGATATATATTGTGCTATTCTTGTTTGTTTAGAAGTCATATGTTATCTCACACAATCAGGATTAAAACCAAAGCTGAAATTAAAGTCTTTTAAAAAATATAGAACAAAATTTAAATAAATTGTGAAGTGGTACAGTGATCGGGACTGACAGACGGACAGATATATGCTCTGGAAAAAACACACTGAAGTTTGCATTCGTAAACTTCAGTAGCTGTGTTTTTGCTAACCTTAAAATTGTGCAAAATGGAATTCCGAAAATAATTTCACTTGATGGCAAAGGAAAGGTTTTTGAGTTGGGATAAGGTTGTTTTTTGGCCAAATCAAAATTAGTGCATTTCGCAAAACTACGATGGAAACAGCAACTGGAAGTTACTATTAGAATGGCAGAAAAGACGGAGAAAATGGCAGGAAGTGGTGGGAAGATGATAGTGCAGCATGTTTGCTACCGACTTATCATGTGCACAAAGTTATTCACGTGTGATTTTTAACTGCATTTGTTATTTAATGGAAATAAAGCAACTGCGAAATTGTGTTGTTTTTTTGTGAAGTATCAACAAAGTTTCGCGCACTATTGTAATTGAAATGTACCTGATAAAAGATATGAAAACGTTTTAGAAGTTCAAAACATTTTGAAAGGCACTGTATGATTTAAAATGAAATGTGTAAACATTCAGAAAAACCCCACACCTCTAGGCCGAGTCAGTACAGAGTACTCTGATTAGCTCGATAACCTCGATAACCTCAGAAAAGTTTCCCTAAACTGGCCAAAAGAAATACCTACAGTCGACTTGCAGAGAGAATAGAGCCGAAACAATAGAAGTTATATCACTGATAAACCCTGAAATGTGAAGTGGTGCTTTCTTTATGAGGTCACACTAATCCATCCTCTGGGATCTACGTAAGTTGAAACATCTTTCAGTTAAAGAAAAAAAAAGACAGACATGACCGGCCCAACCCTGAAGCTGTGATAAGCTGCAGTCAATCGTTAACCTTTAGAAAAGAATAACAGAAAATAATTGTCTTTTCCAGGTGTGTTTACTCTGATAATATAAAGCATGAAAACGTGTCTGTAACACGTTTCAGATGATCAGTCGCATTGCAGGATCAGACAAATATAATCCAAGAACATGCAAGAAGCAGTTTTAAAATTATTCCACTGCTTCATTTCAGAAAGCTTTCCAGATCGACCTGCACATGAAGAGCCATTGCCTCCCCAAAGCTACGGCTGCCATTTCCCCCAGTCTTTTCCTGATTTCTGAATGATGAACTTTGGACTTTGCTGGGGAAGGTGATGCCTGCAGTGCTTCAAATATTGTTGTGGGTTTTGTGACCTGCATGAATTTTGCTTGGCCATCCACTCCTGGAAAGGTTTGTTACTGCTGCATGTTTTCTCTATTTAGGGCTAATTTCTCTCACTGAGGTCTGCTGGACTCCCAACACCTTAGAAAATGCTTTGTAGTCTTTTCCAGACTTACAGGTATCTCTTTTGGAGATATAATATTTGGTAATGATATTATGTAGTAAATTTAACAATAAAATGTGTTTAAATATAATTTGTGTAATTTAAGACAACGTAAGTAGACAGAGCAGCTATATCCTATTATAACCTTTGAAAATGTGGACTGTGGATTACAACCTGTCTCCCAAGATATCTGACTTTTATTTGGCGTGCTTTTTTTGTTTGAGCATCTTCATATGTCTAAAGTGATGATCACAAATAAAGACATATGAAACTTCGATCAGTCCCTCCAAAAAGTTACAATGTTGTGATAGTAACTATTAATGTAAATTAACTCATTATTCGCAAATCATGCACAAACTTGCGATTTTCGCCAGTTATCCCAACTTTCTTGCAGTCTGACCGATCGCCTCAACGTTTTCTGGATTTTCTTCTCTTCTCTTCTGACTAATCACTGCAACTCAGCTGAATTTTGACCAATCTGTCTGATTCAACTTCAAAATCGCTGTTGAAAGTGAAACCCGAACCTGCAAGATGAATTGTTTGTTTTTGTTGGGGTTTTTTTTTTTCAAAAACTAATTTTATGTTTTATTTATGTATGACCAATATAATAATCTTCTTTTGCATGTTGACAATGCCTCAAGACATGATTTCATTTGTATTAAGAGTGATGTTTCAAGAAGTTACTTAAAAATGATATTTGCACTTAAAATATCAACTACGTTAAAGTCCTGTCCTTTCTGGGAAGGTTATGTGTATTAATTTATTTATTTGTTTTCTTTACCAGGCTACGTTATGACAAACTTAACCTTGTAAAAAAGGTTTATTTTTGCCTTTGACTGCAACTTTTCTAAAAAAGGTTGCAGCAAAATCAGTAATTTTAGACTGCTATGATCTTAAACGTAAGATCATAAAAGTAATAGTCATTTGAAAATTGTAGTAAATGCATTCAAACAGCACTGCTGATACAACATGGGGTTATTTTTGCCCTCTCCAGCCGAGAAAACCCACAGCAAACATTTGATTTCAAAGAGGAAACGAGAGACGCGTACAGTGCAGTGATATTTCCATGACCCGGCCCTCTCCCCCCCTCGGTGGGAGATCTCTTATCAGTCGATGACAGGAAGGGATAAGTAATAGACACGAGCCGAGACTTGCCCAAACTAGTTGCATCAATCAAAGGAGCAACTCGCCCTGGAGCTTAGAATAGGATCGCGCATGCTTCGGCTGATTATTGGCCGTCCCCTCTCTCTGCCTGCCTCACGAATGACCTGTGATAATGATCCAGCTATGGCTCACCTCTGACCTCCGAAAAATCTAAACCAGTTGTGTGGAGAGGGAGAGTGCTGAGGGGGGAAGCATGGTTGTGTCCGTGTGCGCGGTGGACCCCTGCCTGTGCTGAGTGACAGAGCCGAACTGTTGCCACACAGCCAGGGCTTCTCTGAAAAAAAAGAGGAGTAGAGCCAATAATGTACTTGCCTGTTTCTACCATCTAAGGCAACCTTGTTTTGTTTCACTGTAGATCATACACACAGCGGATATAGGAATGCAAAAGGCAGACGGGTTTTTAAGCAAAGTACGGCTGCAGGCTGTTTACCTGAAATGAGCCGCTGGAGGATTAAAAGTCTGGGACAAACTGGAGCCAGGTGGCGGGTGTGATTTATCGTCGCCAGGGTCAGGTGCTGGATGGACGCACCAGGTAACCCACCTGCTGACAGGAAATTCTCTACGTCACACACCAGGAAGCCAGTGACGTCGGTGTGAAGACGTCACTGACGTCACCCAAACACAACGCCACCAGAACGCGCTGACCCCGCCAACACCCACATCCTGTCATTATGCCATTAATGCTTCCCCTTTGCTCCGACCCAATCCATCACGGCGACACGCCAAGCTTGCACTCCAACATTTGACCTGTAGCTGAGTCATTTTGATCCGAGGATGAAGAACGAGTCTTTAGATCAGATTCAAGGTTTTGCTGAGTTCTTAGCAACATCTTTCTTGCTTGTTGTAGAAAGATAAAAAAGTCTTTGTGGCAACGAATGTTTAAAAGTTACATAAAATATATTTATGTTTCATGGAACCGTAGATGATGAGTGCTAGCATGACGCTACTGCTCATCATTTATTACTCATTGGAGGAGACATCGGAGTCTTAGTTATGGATTCAACGCGTCTTTATGACACCCAGCTTTTATGTGAGAGTTCTGGTGGAGCCAGCTGCACATTGGATGAAAGCAAAACAAACGACATCATCTTCCTACCACTTCCTGTAGTCTTGTTTGTGGTTTTCATCAGTAGTAACATCCGGCTGTTGATCACGGGACTCGTGTTTCCATCGCAGTATTACAAAACACAAATATTTCAATACGGCTGAAAATAAAAAATCACCTCCTCCCAAGGCAACAGCTTATCAAAATAGTGACATTTTTCTAATTTTGCGTCTTTCCATTAAGACAATTTATTTTCACAGCTTCAATTTGCACAATTTTATGCTTGATGGAAATACAGCTAGTGGTTGGAGAGTATGAAGTTATCTCGAACGGAGGATCAAGGCGGTAGATTGTGACATGACGTAACTGTGGAACATACATTATGAAAATTAGACAAAAAGTACAACTTTGTCACTACAACTATAGCTGACAATCAACAGAGGCTTGACGTTATGATTAGACGCAGGTGTGTCAGAAGCAGAACAGAGAATCCCCGTCCTCACAGAGATCAGCAGACAGGAATGTGAAAGTTGAGGAACAAGGTGGAGAAAAACACACAGTCACCCCAGGATCGTGACGCTGTGTTTTTTCAGTGCTTTGGCCGATCTGTCGTCTCCTGAACCAGAGCCTACAACTCAGGTTTTTCTAACTTTACTCCTACGGTTCACTTTCTTAAAAACAAACGCACAGGGCAAGACGCTGACACTCACAAAGTAAAGAAAGCACCCTGTTGGACTCTGCCGGTCGTGTTTCTTATTTCGCATCAACACAATGACTCAGAGAATCTGGCAAACATTTTGGAGGGGTGAGTAACAGTGCCCAGCACATATTTCTATTCTTAAATCATTAGTTCAATGCTTTGTTGCCCAGAAAGCATCAAAGCCTGTCGGTCTTGTATAGTGAGAGTTGCGGGGTGTAGCAGCCAACTACTCACTTTATAGTCCCTGGGTTTATGTGCATAAATGTTTAGTGCATGTTTATGTACATATCCGGGGATGTTCAGCTGCGGTTCGAGGTCTACATAAACTCATTATGGTTACAAGATAGTTTTAGGGCTTTAAAGATTTATTGGAACCTTTCTAGTGTGAAGACTTTGAAAAACAAATAGTGGGTGGACAAGCTGGAATGTCTTTGGAGTTTCCTCAAATTCACACGAGGTTAAAATGATTCAAACTGGCTTATTTAGACATATAAATCTTTTAGCAAAAAGAGATTATCATTCAACAGGTTTCAAATTGCTATTATCCTTTGTCATCACAGTAAAACATTTCTTTGATAGCACTCATTGAATTGAGCAATGTTAGAACAGTTTGAACCAAAGTGAAGAGAAACTATAAGGTCAAACAAGTTGACAAGTTATTTTTGAACACATCTCTAAACAACAAGATTAAAATCTGTGTTTTGATTTGAGCGTCACCACTTTGTCTCAGTTCTTGGGAAGATCTAAAGGATCCTCTTTACATGAAGCATGTTCAGGTAAACTATGGCTTAATCAAGTTTAACATCAGGAACTATCAAGCTCACAGTCAGCTTTAAAGCCCAATGGAATAATAAGGATGCCAACTAATAAAGACAAAAGAACAAAGTAAGCATTTGTACTTTGGTGGCGAGGGCAACATGCTGTAGGCTTGTCTTGTTCTTTGGAGGGAATGATCAGGGACGAGGGCGACCTAATAATCCCTCATGTTCAACTCCCATCGATAGCTAGACGGCTGAAACCAGGAAACAATTGACTATTGTTTGACAAGTGACTATTTTGGATTAACCAAAATCCAAACACACCTCAAAATTAAAGTCAAAATTGATAAAAACATGCAAATATTATGCTTCTATAGTGGCTTTCCCAAAGTCTCAACCTCAGTCTAATTGAAAATGAAACATAGTTGTCGAATGTTCTACCTGGATTAACACAGAACCTTAGATGACTAAAAGCATGTATGCAATGCTGTGTTCAGGTTAATCATGTAATTTCAACCAAATATTAGTAGACCGTATGTGCAGTCAGGATCAAAAAATGTGAAACATTTTTGAAAAAGTAAATTTATATTTCTCTCAATTCACTAAGAAATTTATATTATATATAACTATTAAACATTAGATGATTATTTGCTTAAAGCTAATGAAAACAGAGCAGTGGAGATAAAAAAAATATATATTTTTTTTCATTAAGAAATATGGACTTTTAAATTTTGCCTAAAGGGTTTTTTAAATGTACTTTTAATCTAACAATTAGTCATTCTAATTGACCAAATATGACTGTATATATGTCAGTCTGTACGTATATTTCTGTGGGCAAGAAAGATGTCAAATATGTGCATTAAGTTCTGATTAAAACAACACTGAAGTCATTTGTTTGTAACTGTATGTCTAAGTTCTGGCTCAGTCATCAGTGATATCTCCAGGCTGTGCAGGGATGCATGGGGTCGATCCAAAGCTCCCACAGCATGCTGTTTTCCTCTAAAGGTTTGTTTTACTGTCAAAGCACTCTGATCCACAGCCAGGCACACAAACAAGATGTGTGTGTGTGTGTGTGTGTGTTTACGTGCGTGTGAGTGTGTGTTTGAGCAGGCTCTTTATTCTAATAATTGTTTGGTTTGGACTGCGGGGTAATGCAGCAGATTGCCAGGAAATAAAACAGTCCACTGTCTGGATAGCAGAAACATAGTGGGGGCCTCAAGGAACCGATCCGAGTTCGGTGGGTGGTACTAAATGATTTGATAAAGAGGTCAGTATGTTGGCCAGAGCTCCTCTGGGTTCAGACCGTGAGATTTTAGAACTTTATTGAAATGGAAAGCGCAGAAACCTCCACGATGAGACAAGTTTTCCTTCTCAGTGGAGCTTTAAACAACAAATACTCACAAAATAAAGACACATTTCCCTTTGTCTTTGTTTCCTTTTGCACACCGAGCCCTCGGAGGACCATCTTCAAAGCAAATCTTTATTTCGGTTCCTTCTTCTCCTCTCTGTTGGTCTATGTCCCAACCTCATTTCCCCTCATTCCCAACCATCGGCCACATGGTATTTCCATTCAACCTTGTGTGAGACGGTCGTTCGGTGTTCAAGATGAACTTTTGTGGTAAAAGCTTAGTGGGGTGCCTCCCTGGTTCCTGTTGCTGTCTTTGACAGAACTATTTTAGACCCGCAATACCGGAAAACACACTTGGCGCTCCTCAAGCGGAACAGTGGACTGTGATGCCCTTTAAGAAAATGAAATGAAAAAAACTTGGTGTGGATCCAAATCAGGATAGGCTGATGAGTGCCTAGTAAGGATTTGACAAAGAGAGGAAGAGACATGGATATAAGAACCAAAGCCACGTCATAATTTGCAGACTCTCTGGGATGCCTGTCTAGTCATTATTTCTAGACTTAATACCAATTGTTCTGCATGTTGGAGTACCTACCTCACAGCAAGAAGTCCTAGAGTCTTTCTGTGTATGGGTTCTCTCTTGGTACTCTGACTTCTTCTTCCTTTCCAAAAACATGCATCCTTCATCTTTCCCTCCATTGTCTTTCGGTCAGGTGCGTAGCATCCCACAGGATGGCATTCCAGAAATACATCCACCTGGCAAACTCTCTGCAGCGTCATCTGGGGGATTCCAAGGCCTTCGCATACCAGAAAGGATGCAAGACCTATCCGGGGAGCTCTGGGTCTGCATTCGGTCTCTTCCTGGTGGGATAAAACCTATAAAGGAAGGCAAACAAATGGCATCTTGAGCAGCTACTCAAATGAGGTTTGTCTCTTTTATATGGAGGAGAAAAGGCAGCGACTCCAATAGATGATGGAGGTCTACAGTCCAACAGGCTGAGTCCCAGCCACCCAACAGTCTGAACTTTGTTCTTATGACCATTATCCATGTCTTGACCTCAAGGGAGGCTTCACTTTTTGACTAAGGTCTATTTGTGCAAGATTGAATCCCCAATCAATGTATTTATCGCTTCCTCCATCCTGCCATAAAGTACCTATACTTTTCCACTTGAGGCAGAAACTGAACAAAAAACCGTTAAGAAATATGGCCTCATATTTGTAGGTGCCATCTCTTGGGTAAAACATGGCTTGATTGAATATTGTTTGTGGATGACCACTAGTTGTTTGTGTCATGAGTTAACCTTGGGATAGATTGCTAACATGTCCAGGGAACCACTAATGCTAGGTTATGGTTCTTTATTGAATAATCCAGTGTTTACTTTAGAGTCTAAAATATTTGTATACACAAGACAGTTTATCTCCTGCAAGTGCTATTTGTATTTTTCCCCCTCAAGGGTTTTGGGAAAATGGGTTCTTTCTTTGCCAATTTTCCATCCGTCCACCAAGTTTCTTGAATTTAAACTTGGAAGATTTTCTGTAAACTGGCTCTAAGATCTGATTACATATCTCTGACTCAGTTTCCACCTTGGAAAAGGAACAAAAGCTTCCTTTGAGTGTGTTTTCAGAAGGGAAAATAAACACAGACACAGTCGTAAATTGAAAAAGTATTAATTTATCCATTATTTAATGTACGTTTCTTTCACAAACTAATTCAGCTAAAGCTAAACATGAGGCGATGTATCTTCAGAAACCCTAAAAGTTCAGTCACTGATTAATTAAATAATTGTCAGAGGTGTTGTCTGAGGTATGTTTTTCATCATAAAGCCAACAAAGAAGAAAATATAAACTAAACATATATTTTAAATTTTTGTTATGAACAAGGATCGTTCTATTGTCTGCACTCGCTCATCCTTGCAGGGTTGTGGAGGGGCTGGTATCTCTCTGCAGCGATAATTGAGTAAGAGGCTGTTTACAACCTGGACAGTTTGCCAGTCCATAACAGAGGAACACACACTGGATACACAAGTCATACATAGGGACAATTTAAGCCATCCAATTAACCTTGCAGTCCTGTTTTTGGACAGTGGAAGGAATCCAGGGTACCCAGAGAGAATCCACACCTTCACTGGGAGAACGTGCAACCTCTACACCAAAAGACCCCTGAGTGGGATTCAAACTCAGCACCTTTTTACTACAGAGCAACAATGTTACCATTCTTGCAGCCCTAGTTTGAACAATGTTTAAAATCTTGCCTTATAAGGGTGGTAGCATTTTGGGGTAAAACATGTAGTGGTTTTTTTGTGTGAAAAGTGAAGTTTCAGATTTTTTTTTTTTTACTCCTTTTCCAAAGATTTTTTTCTGTTTTTCTCTCAACATTGCATTGCCTATTGTTCTTTAGAAACATGGTGGGAGTGCACAAGCTTTTCTCACCATCCTATGCAGAACAGTGCAGCTAATTGTCCAAACGAGGCATAATGAACCTCGATTGCGCAAAACAAAACTCAAATATATTACAATGCATCTGTGCTGGATGTACAACCACATCTGGACAAGTGAGCAGGTTTTACTGAACAATATTTAAAGGCCACAGATAGATTTGTAGATGGTCAGATTCATAAAAGTCAATAGTTTTTAGTCTCTGTCTACATGACAAAATGTTAATGGTATGAATATTAAACAACTTAAACAGGTACAATACATAATAGTCAGTGTTTTCTGCTGTGCCGTTCGATGTGCAGAGGCTGGTTTTATTGCCCATCCCTTGTGGTCGGCTTATCAGCCCTCATGCCTGCTGCTTCCTATTATGTTGCCTTTGAATAGCTGCAACAGATTCTTATTGTTGCTGCACAGCAGCAAGGGAAACTTTTGGAAGCAGTGGCAGTCTGGAAATGACAAATTTACCTGGACAAGAGCCACTTTCCACTGAGGAAAGAAGCATGTGCACTTTCTTTGGACTTCAAATAAATGTCCGAATGTTTGTGTTTCCAGTGTTTGTGTGATCTAAATCTCTGAGTGACCTCATACATGATGACATCCAACCACACATGTCCACTGCTACGCCATGCAGCACCACGACATACTCCCAATGACCCCCATGAGAGCGGGGCCAGCAAGCCTTTCTGATTATAATTAGCGGTTCCTGAAACGTCTCTGGAGAGAGTTTGTGTCCCAACATCATCCTGCGGTCGGGATTGGAGGTTAGTCAGCGCAGAGGTGAGTTTTTCTCATGAATGGTGTTTAGAAGTGAGCATGCCGCTCGAAACAAAGCCTACACGGTTGTGATTCAGAAACAAAGAAAAAGCTTGGCGCTGCATCGGTGCAGGCGGACGAAGGAGGAAAGAACCCACCCTTCAGCATCCTCATCTGCATCCCAAGAGTTTCTGTTTATGGGGCCTGCTATATAGGGTGTCGTTAACGTACAAACACACCCACCGCCGCCAAGCGAAGGAGGAAGGAGGGCCGTCGAGAGTCTTTAAACAAAAAGACATTTTTAGAAAGGTCCTCTTGAGTCACAGAACAAAGGCGGGAAGTGACATGACGTCGCACAGGAGGGAATCTGAGGGTCACCAGTGGCATGACGGACACGACTGGGGAATCGTTTCACACACACACAGACACAACCACGCTTGGCCAAGGTCCTGCGTTGCTACCAAAATAACAATCTCCTTGTCTCCCATCTCATTTGCTGATTTTAGGACCGTAAGGATGTTTAGTATTCACTTTGTCCTTCCTTGAGCAGATTCAACAAAGGAGTCCACCGTGCTTTATCAGGAAGCGTTTGGATTTTCTGAAATGATCCACCGGTGATGAAGGATTATACAATGCAAAGAAAGTTAATAATAATAATAATAATAATTATTATTATTATTAATATTAGCACTTTGAGATTTTTGTTAATGAAAAGTGCGGTACAAATTGGATTTATTATTATTATTATTATTATTACCCCGTCACCAAGTCTGCTTCATATACTTCAAACATATGAGCAAAAACACACAGCAATAAAACTAAAGGGAAACTAGAACAATACACCATGTTTGCAAACGTATTCTTTTCTGAAGTCTGTCACATTCCTTGCATTCATTATTCTATTGGTATTCTATTTGATAGACCCAACAAAGATGCTGTCAGTGGAGGAAAAACAAACAAACTCCATCCTCACCTTGTTGCATGACGGTGGCAGTACCATTCTGAGGGACTGCTTTTATTCAGCATGTCAGGAAAACATGGAGCCTGGTAACTTCCAGCAGGACATCAAGCGTAAACGTAAAACCAGATTTACAATGTAAAAGTTTAGATCAAAGCATATTTGTGTGTTTGAACGTCCCAGTCAAAGTCCTCACCAAAATGAAATTTGGAATCAGTAGCATGATGTGAAGCTAATGCTCACAGACATTTTGCATCCAATCTGATTTTTGCAGAGCACGAAGAGAAACTCATCCATGTGTTTGTCTTTAGTCGCATTAATTACTGCAACAGTGTATCCACAGGTCTAACTGAAAATATCAGGCAGCTGCAGTTGATTCAGAACGCTGCTGCTCGCTTTCTGACTAAAACCGGGAATATATCATCCCAGTTCTGCAGTCTTACCACTGACTCCCCACAGGTCAGAGAATAGACTTCAAAATGCTTTTGTTAAAGCACAAAAGTACACTGGAGACCTGGCACTGCTGTACCAAGTTTACAGATCACTCTGGCCTTCTGGTTCTAGTCAACTCTGCATCCCCCGAATCAAAACCAAACATGGAGAAACGATTTAAATCGGGGCTGAAACCTATTTGAGTAACAATAAGGAATGCAACTTTTTTTTTATTGCTTCTCTTTATTTTGCCACAATAATGTAATGTCTCCTTTTTTGTGTGTTTGTCGTGTTATATTTTTACCCCGTAAAAAGCCCTTTGAACTGGTTTGTTGCTGAAATGTCCTGGGTGAATAAACTTGACTTTGACTTGACACAACAACCACATATTTGTGGTGGTTTTACCGAGTTAGGGGAGCTGAATACACAACTGTATCAAATTCTGAGTTTTGAACTGGAAAGGAAAGCCTAATGTGTGCAAGTTCTCCAGGGGGTCAAATATTGTCCTGTTGGCGAAACTGATTCAATTATTTTAGAAAGCTGAGTGGTTTGCCAGTGGCATAACAGATTTAGAGATGTTTACGTGACAAGACGAAGATGTGTCAGAAAAGTAAGCTAAGGTTAACCGTAGAAATGAGTCAAGGAGGTAAAGGGTCAATCTCTTCTTTTTCCTCTCTCGTATGACTCCACATACATTACACAACAACACCAACATCCCAGTCTCACACATCTGTTGTAGATCTATTACAGAGTGTACAAATCTAGAAACCAGAGGGGGTAAAGCCATCAATCCTGCTTCCCCCCTCTCGTTCTCCCTTCTCTTCATGACAGTTTGAATAATTTAGAGAAACCTTATGTTTACTGGAAGAGTAGGAACCTACATTTCCAGCTTAGTGCTTAAATCAGGAGGGAAAGGCAAAATGCAAGCTGGATAATTGAACATCAGTTCCTACGACGACGTCATCAGCTGAATAATTTGAGGTAATCAGGATAAACAGGGTTCAAATCCGTAAAGTAAATCTGGAGATTCGGTTACACGAGATGACTCCTTCTTGGATGAAAGTGTGGCTACCTCACAGACACACACATCCACACAAGCAAGCAGCATTAATATTATTTGTCTGCAACACCATCTTTTTTTTTTTATTCAATATGTGGACAGTTCCTGGATGTGATGGTAGACCCGGAGATAATAGATTATTCAGGCTTTGGAGTAAAGGGGAGTTGTTTTCTCAATACCTTAACATTTGTACTGAAAGCCACGTTACACAACACTCCGACTCATGTCGCAAGGATTTCAATTCATATAAGCTCACCAATAGTTACATGAAATGTTTTAAGTAAACAAGTGTTCACAAACGTTGCCATTATATATTATTTTAAAAATCCACATTAAAAAGACCTGAAATTTACTGATTGTTTTTCTTCATTGTTGCACTATAAATACACCTTTTATTAAAATCTTGAATCTTATTTGTTTCTTTACCACACAGGTTACCATAAACAAACTCCTGTAAATGTAAATTTCTTGAATAGGTAAATTTTTTGCACAGAATTTGGAGTCATGCTCTGCAAACAAAATCTATAAAATATGAACAAACAAATTAGTTTTCTTTCCTGGAACTGCAGTGACAAATTACTCTTACAGCCTTGGTTTGGGAGGACTTGAAGGTTGTTCTATTTGTTTGAGGTATGAAAAGTACTGTGTGATGGTCAGAAATTTGAAGTAGGGCGCGGTTACTCTGCAGACATGCTGCTGTGGGAGAGACCTGAAACCTGTCTTCTCTCGAGTTTTTCTGTCAGTTTCTCAAAAAAGTATAAAGCTGGAGAGGCTTTTGTTCTTTTCACCTCAAGTAAAGATTTATCTCTTTTAAGTTGTTCTTACGGTGTGGCCTGTGCCACTGGGCGTGCTGGCCTGCAAAGATACAGACGGATGAACACTGATGGTTCTGGTGCCAAAGAGTCTGAGTGGACTCCTAAAGGGGCTGTTAGGGAGAGTGTCGGGTCAATTTAGATAAAGTTCTGAAAACATGGAACCCAAAGGGATGGAGGTAGAATATGAACTCATGCTATGGCAACAATGAAAAAGACAAGCCAGTACTGACCTAACATTGAATTTTTGAGAAAAAAAATGTAAAAAATATACACACTGGATCTGGGGAAGTAGAGTATGTCACGACAGAGTGGTTCTACTGTGAATGTCAGGGATCCAAATAACGCAGCAACCTGACGTTCTGTGCCATCGCTCCATCTGGTCCCGCTTTACTTTCGTGCATTGTAATGAAGGTCTGGACATTTGGGTTTACTCAAAATGGACTGAATTCCAGCTTTGGTTGGATTCTTCAAAGAACATACCTGACGAGAATCAGAATTTCGGTTTCGGGTTTCTGAGAGGATGGATGTGACGGGTTTCTCAGAGCGTTTCTGCATTCTCACCTTCATCGTCCACACGGCGGACGATGAAGGTGTGAGCTGAACGGCTGCCATGCAAAAAGTTGGCCTCGTGTGGATTTGCAGGCTCTTCCTGTTGAAGGTGTTTGAAGTTTGACTCACTTCCTCAGATCTCACATGTGGCTTATATTTGCTACCCAAACACCAACCAGATCTGCGGGCTTCTTTGAAACGAATGGATGTAAACACAAACGCCCCCTTGCCACTTATTTCAAGCTGTTTGGATGGTTTTGTAGCGACACGACTTTATATGGACATTTAAACGGCTCAAAGCGAGGCAAAGGAGGGTTGTTCGTCCAAACTGTGTGTGAGAAAGTAACAGGAAGACAAAAAGGATACAAAGGGATTTCACAACACTGCTAAAGCTGTTGACATTGGCCAGCTACAAAATGCTCAGTCTGCACAAGACAGGGAAAACAAAGAACAAATGTGGTTTGAAAATCATTCGAGTGTCCTCTCTCACTCATTCATGAGCAAAAGAAAAAAAGAAAACATATGTGCTTGCCTGTCAGTTACACAAGTTTGTGGTGTGGCATCTGGCCCTGTTGTTGTTAACTGGCTCAAGCTCTATTTGAGAGTGTTGAAGCTTCAGTGCTTCTGCTGATGCGTTTGATGCTTTGACTCGTCAGAGTGCTGGGAAATTCTGACATCCATCACCTCAAAACAAATCGAGGTCAAGCTGTTCGAATGTATCCAAATAAGGTGCATCTTCTTTCTAAATCTTCAGAGAAGTCAATATCTTTCCTTCAAGAGATATCTTTTACTACGTCGAAACAATGCAAGTCTTAAAATCATAATAGTTGACGCAAACAGCATTTTACAAATCTTTAAGCTGTTGACACATTTGCATTTTTTTTTTAAAAATCAAAGGGTTAAACAGAAAACGGAGAGTGACTACTTTATGGAGAGATAATAGGAAACAAAACTTCATAACCTCATCTGTTCTGAGCTCTGGATCGAGAGTTAATCTTTGGAGAAGCAACAACAAAGACAACATGAATGAAGGCGGAAAGTGTAAAAATGAAAGGCAAGCGTTTGGAAAAACTTTCCAAGAGAAGCCGCAGTCTGTATGGATTAAAGCCCTGTGGTTGCACTCTTGACAATTCTATCCCCCGGTTTCTTTCGTCTCTGACAAAATGACGCCTGTAGGGCAGAAAGAGATACACGTCTGAGGTTCTGTCACACTGCGGCGCTAGAAGGACCACGTGTCACAAGGGAAGAACGACAGCGAGGGATTACCAAGGTATCCCACAGTCAGATGTACAACTCTGTGCCAAATAAAATCACCTAGTCGAAATGAACTTGGTTTTATAGCAGGAAAGCAGTTCTGAAACAAAACATGGTAGAGAAGGAAAGAACTGTTTTACTTTGACAAGCCAGGAATCACAAATTTACATAATCTTGAATAGGAATTTATAAATTCAAACCGTTTCACTACAAACTTACAAAATGCAATGTGTTTTATCGGACTTTCACATCATTGGCTAACATAAAGTAGTGCATGGCTGTGTAATTGAGGGAAAAGAAAACATCATTTTGTGTGATGGTGGAAGAACACCTGCAAGAGGCTGAAAAATATTCAGCTTCAAGCAGGACAACACCAAATGGATGGTTTAGATATGTTTTATAATAACCCGATCACAGTCCAGACCTAAATCCAACTGTAAATCTATAAAAGAAAACTTAAAACTGATGCTCAGTTTTACGTCTGACATATTTTACCACAAGAAGAAAAACATAGCCTCGAAATTCCTCCAGCAACAAAGTCTGCAAAGTAATTGAAATGCCAAGCTA
Organism: Micropoecilia bifurca; assembly: GCA_903067075.1. Taxonomy (NCBI): domain Eukaryota; kingdom Metazoa; phylum Chordata; class Actinopteri; order Cyprinodontiformes; family Poeciliidae; genus Micropoecilia; species Micropoecilia bifurca. Next base: position 35,012 of record CAEGAF010145256.1, read on the forward strand.
AATATTTCATATTTTTACTTGCAAAAACCCCAACTAAAAAATTATTACTTGTGTTGATAACAAAACAAAATACATGGAAGTTTTCAAGTGTAAGGTGTAAAGGAGAGGCGACTACTTTTCCAAAGCAGAACAATCTGCTATCTGAACAGAGTTTTTCCACCATAGCTGGAATCTACAAGCTATAAAAACGACAGAAATTCCTTCCACGTTCAGAATCTTTAGGCCAATTATTTAGCACAGAACATGCAATACCCACCCAAACTTAACAACATGAGAGGGTTGGCTATGATTAATGCTACCTTCTGTACTTTGCTCGAGTGCCTCCTGGCACGAACATATAGACTCCAGAAAACCGCCCAAAGCTCACGACCCAGTCGAGGGCCTTTTGGAGAGGACTGAGGTGTATAATCTAGAGATGTGGGGAGGGGGAAAAAAATAAAGCAAGGAAAGGGAGAGATGGAAGGATCACACAGAGCAACAGTAAATAACGTTACAGTATGAATAACGAGCTCCCTCTGTGCCAGCGTCTCAGCTGAACTAATGACAAGAGACCTGTTTTAGATTAAGCCTCACACACAAATACACAACCTCATGAAGTTGGCATACAATCAGAAGAACGATGCAACGGGTTTAGACGATCTGCTGTGCAGTTGACGTGAAGATGGAAACAAAGACAGCAGATGGCATCCATCCGTTGCTTTGAATGTGCGACTAGATGCCATCCGTTTTCCTCTGTTGAAACTTCACTCCTGTCCTTTCTGTGAGAAAGCAGTAACTCGATCCTTTCTTGTTTAACAGTGGTTCAGCACACCCACCTCTCCCAAGCAGGAAAACAACTGATGTCTAAAAAATTTTTTAAATCCTTAAAGAACCAATCGTGGTGCAAGACTGCCATCTGCTGTCTGTGGTGGGATCAGGCTTTATTTCAAAGAAAATGTGATTTCAGTGGTGTGTTTTCAGGAGAACACGACATGATGTTGATTTTATAAGGAATGGCATGTGAGCTACAAATCTAAAACAAACTGTAGAGTTTGTCTTTAAACTCAACATTAAAACTAAGGCCTCAGGTTTAAGTATTTTAGTGTTTCATGAACACTGCCTGACAGAATAATTAATGCAGAGTAAACTCAGATTATTGCCTAAAATTTTAGAAAAGAAATGCCTTTGGGAAAAAAAACGGTTTCTGACATGATTAAGCTTTAAATATGCTTTAAGAAGCAAATTAACTACATTTGTGTCATTTGCTTCACTTTTTGGAAAGAACATCTTCCTGATATTACTTAGGAGAGGCTAACAGTTTTACAAACACATGTGGCACATCTTTGTTTGTACGAACAGAAACCAGCAACACTGGAGTCAAATCTACAGCCAACACTCTGGTATTAGTGCATAAAGACGCCTGCTTTCGTAGGAGTGTTTCTTATTTTTGCTTCAGGAACAGTTCACATCCTCCCCTGCAGCTCTTGACTCTGTGGCAAGTAGAGTGGAGGGCAGGGATGGATGAAAGAGGCGAGAAGGAGCCAAAGCCCTCAGTCTGCCTCCTCTTCATCGCTTCTCCAGTTTCTTGAATCTGGCTTCTACAAATAGAAAAACAAACCGGATTGTTCCTTCCACAGATAAAAAGCATGTCCAGTCTCTAGAACTCAGAAGAAATGATAACAGATTTCAGAGTTTCCCACTGTGTATTTATAAGCCTGGTGGGGCACCAGGCTTTACTTGTGACTTAGCATTATTTATTCAATGTAGTTTTTTTGTTTTTTTTATCATTACCTTTTTAAGACTTTATAGTTGGTGTTTAGGTATTAATCTTCCAGTCTTCCAATAATGCATAACTATCAAGTGATTCCTGTCAACTTTAAACAGTTTTTAACTCAAAACTATGGCAGCCAGCTGGATGAATGACTTCCTTAGCGCAACGAGCTCCAGGCTTAGCAAGTTTTCAGGGGGAAAACCTGTATCTCATTTATGGTTATGATAAAAACTAAAACGGCTAAAAGCGTTTTTTTGAAAGTAAAATTGCAATTTTCTTCATCACTAAATGCAGAAAGAAGTACATTATAAACACTCTAACAAACAAGCCTGTTTGTCACTTTTGTTCTCCATGTAAATCACTTAATGTCAAGTGCGTCATAAATGATGCAGCGCAATCAGAAAGTAGGAAGTTATATATCTGATTGTTTGATATACAGCCATTATTTTCCAACAATAAAAACATTCCTTTTGCAGTAATCTCTCATGTGCTAGTCCCATGTTTATCTTCCTCTTGTTGTCTTGCAGTCTGAGAACTGAGTGATAGGATTTACTGCAATAACTCCAGTTTCAATACTTTTTGTATTTTCTTAACACATTGAACCAAATCTGGATGATATTGATAACTTATGTATCTTTTTAATAAAAAAAATTCATGATTTCTCAGCAGTAAATACACTTTGGTATTTCTCTCTACTGTGTAGCACATGTCTTACCCAGCTTCTTGGAGTATGCATCCAATTTGTATGCGGCCTGTTCGAGGGATGACACTTGCTCCTCAATCTTATTTATTTGGTCCAGGTAAGGCTGTAGGCTCGCATCTGAAACAAACACACACACACACACACACATTACATAACCAAGAGCTCTTCAATTCAGAAAGGAATCAGAAATAGAAGGAAAAAAAAAACGAATTCATAAATGTGGATTTTTCTTTTTCGTTAAATTATACTACATGCTTACACTTGTTGTTGAGATCCTGCAGGTTCCGGCTTATATTGATGCTAATGTCCTTCATTTCCATGTATTTCAGGCTTGTGAGCTTGTTCATGTTCTCCAACAGCAGGTAATCTTCACACGTTGCTGAGAAGAAAGTCACATTTTTTCATGAGAGAAAAGAAACAAAAATGGAATAGAAATAAGAATAAGTCCATTTAGAGGCACACTTCTGACCAGCATACACTATTAGTCAATGTACATCAAATACAAGGTGTTCGTGAGATTTCTGGTCACTTGAAATTTGGCATGTACGGTTTAAAGCTAGCCAAACACATCATTTACATCCATTAAGCATTCCTAATTTTATAAATATTTATTTAGAATCTTACTGTTAAATATTATTTTACTCAGAACAGGTTTTTCAATTATCGATTTGACCGAATAGATGCTGTATTGTGTCTGCAAGTATTTTGCATGTTTTATGTCTAAATTAAGTGACTTTATTGCCAGATAACTTTTCCATTTTGCCAGATCATATACTAGCATTTATACTTAAACAAAAGATTAACAGACAATCCATGTGATCGGCAATGATCGGTGATTGGCAGTGATTGGAATCTGAAGCGAAAAAGCCTGATGGGAGCATCCCAAGTAACTTATACAACAAGATTAACCAGATTAATTAGAAATGATGGCCAGAGAAAAATCAAGAAAAACTTCTTTGACAGTAAGTAAAACAAGTCTGAGTGACGTTTGGGAATATTTTTTAGAAAAGTGATAGGTAGTATCTAAATTAAGGTAAATACATTTTAGGCACGCTTAAAATTAGATTGCAGTACACAATGACAGCTTTAGAGAAAGAGCACAATGACAGCACTAAGAATAGATTTAACACCTGTTAGCTCTCCTTGCAGGAAAATGGCCATTTTCTCAAACATGTCAGCGCACAGCTCGTTGACATCTGGCTCTGCGGGCTCCACTGCCTCCTCTGCGGTCTCCACACCTCCATCGCCTGAGCGCAACAATTTGAAGCAGAGCTAAATTATTAAGATGAAGCCACAACTGCAATGCAATAAATAATCACTCAACAATCAATGCTCTATTAAGGAAGCGCAAGGAAAGCACCACGTACTGTTTGCTCCAGGTTTCTTTGGCGCACTCGACGGGACTTCCGGTGGGTCGTCGGGGCGTTCAGGTGCTGACATGCCGCTAGCAGCTGCGATTAACGCCGCCGAAACGGCCGTTGGTTCCCTGGAAATACTCTCCATAGCTGCGGCTTCATCTCCAGTTGCAGCCATTTTGTTCCTGTTTTGTTTAGTTCATTATCACGTGAGCCCGGCGATCACGTGATGCGCTCGCGGCGCAGCGCGGCGCAGCGCGGCACAGCGACCAACGCCCCCAGACCAGACCGCCCCTGCTCACGCGCAATGCCACGCCCTTCTTTGTAAAACCTAAAAATCGCTGTTCTGGTTTTGCTCTAGAAGGGATATTTTGAAAACGTAGTGTTTGTTAAAGTTTTAATAAACGTTTTTTGGACAAAAATAAGATGGACAAATGACTTGCATTAAACGGTTTTTTCTCATTTTTTGTGGAAAAGTGTAGGGTTAAAAATACCTTCAAATTTTATTTGGAATATCCTATAAATCTATGCTGCATTTCCACATACTTGCATGTGTTGAAGTAGACTTATAAAATATGTAGAACAATTTCTATTATACAAAAAACAGCATGAACAAGTATCAAAAAAGATGTAAAAGAATTTTTAAAAAATCTAAATGTTGCAATTTTTTTTATTTCTCACAATTACAAAATTATTTTTACCTCACAGAAGTAGATTTAAATAGATTTAAAATTGGTTTATTTAAATCAATATGTAGTGCTCATTGATCAGCTGGGGATTCCTCAAAAGATCTTAAAACAAAAAAGTAGTATTAGCTTTAAAAAAATACATTTGACGTTATTTACACTTTAGCAAATAATGGCACAAGGGAATTACTTATGCTCAACTCTTATTATTATTACAATTATAAAAATAATAGTAATAATAATACATACGATAATTATTAATTATCGTATATATAATACATACATAATTATTATCGTTATTATTATAATAGACGATAATAATTATTATTAGCGTGATGAATTGTGTTGATTTTTTGCCATTATTATTTGTATTTTTATATAATAATAATAATAATAATAATAATAATAATAATAATAATAATAATAACAACATAGGGCGGCTTATTGACTTATGTTCATCTTTTGACAAAAGTAAAGTTCATGTATTATGGACTTCCAAACATAACTCCTCCAGGTGAAGCCGCACAGACGGTAAACAGTAATAACAAGGTTAAAATCACTGAATCGTCTAGTACTGTCAGTGCGCGCGCTCCGGTGGCCAGCCTGCAGTTCTCGGAATGCAGAATTCACCGTATCACCTGTGTCGGCGCTGTTCTGGCAGAAGCAAATCGTGACAGGCAGGCTAGCTGCCGCGGCGGACTGTAAACATGGCGGCGTGCACAGCTACAGGGCTGTGCCGAGCACCGCTGTACAACTAGTGTGGGAAGCGGAGACACCCCGAAAATGGAGACCGAAGAGGAGCAGCACATAACGACGCTCCTCTGCATGGGTTTCCCAGATCCTGACGTGATACGGAAAGCGCTCCGGCTGGCAAAGAATGACATCAACGAGGCAGTGGCGCTTCTAACGAACGAGAGCCCCGGACTCGGCTATGGATACGAGCCGATGGAGAGCGGGCCTTCCACCGGCTTGGGCTCCAGTGGGGACGGGGAAAACAGCGGGAGGACTGGGACTAGTGGGTTCGACCCCCCTCCAGCATACCACGACGTCGTGGAGGGCGAGGTAAGCGGAACATGCATCGGCTTCCAGGAGCGAGTGAGGAAATACGGTCGGTTGTAAGTTGCAACAGAAAGTAGGCTCGCCCATTTAACTAGCTCAACTTAGCGGCTTCAAGGCTACATGCAGCAACCCCTATCGTGAGCTGTCAGGGAGAAAATGATTCACCAGTCCCACACACACAGGACATGCTAGCACTTCATACTGATATAAAAAGAGCTTTTGAGACAGTATGTTTAGTAACTTTACTGCTAAAGCTTAATGAGAAATTCAAATTTGCAAGCTAGCCTAGCTAGCTAGTTAGCTAGTAGCTTTTTTTGTAGCTAAGTTGGAGGTGAAACCCGCCAGTAATTTGGAGCAGCAGCGAAAGCATCACTTTCACAGATGTTTCAAGCAAGCTCCGGTTTAGGACGGTTCTTTGATTGTCATCTAGACCGTTGAAATGATTTGCATCGTATTATCTGCCTCTAACCAGGAGACTGTCTGACAGCTCGACCACTGTTAAGATTTTATTTCTCTCTAACTTGACTTTGAAGCGGTTTCGCAATATCTATAGCAAAGGTGCCATTTTGGTAATAGTTGTGTATAGATCCATATGCTCTTATGCTATTGAGTGATCACTCTCATAGAAGCAGCAACTGGTTGCCAGTATAATACTTGCTTACGGGTCCTAACTTCGTCCAGCCCGCTGTGTTTATGTGCTGCGAAAGCTATTAAATCCTCCAGCCTCTCATAAAGCTCCTGTCAGCATCGCACAGTAGGATCGCTTTAACTGACCCCTAAAGCAATACATAGCTGTGTTTCCTCTGCTGCTTGACCTTTGACCTGTTGCTCTGTCAGAAAACCTGTTGTGGCATGAGTGTTCATTCAAAGTCTGCGATTTCATAGGTTATGAATAGGCAGCTAAGTGATTCTTACAGATAATATTAAGGCGTTCAAGGAAAACGTTTGCTTTACATATTTATTGTGACTTAATGGATTGATTTTTTTTTTTTAGGCCTGATCTGCTAATTCCAATATGAAAAAAAAAATCTGCAGCAGGATATCTGTCAGTGGTAGTAATCCCGAATCCATTGTAAAATGAACAAATTGCAAGAATATTCCCATTTATACATTAAAGATGACCCTAATTTTTGTAAGTTTCTTTTAAAATTATTATTATTAAGCCAAAAAAATTTAATGTCTTTTGCTTTCTTATTCCTAAGCTAAGTCTGATTGAGCATCATTGTTCCTTTTAAAAATGTTTTTACAAATTAAAGTTACTATCACAGTTACTAGAAATTGCCCTTATAACAAAACTGAATTGGGTGAACCAGTTGAGAATGATCAACTCTTGAATTAGTAAAAGTAAAAATGTGAAACCAAACTGATCTAAATTGATCCAGATGCTAAAAAAAGATAATAATGATAATAATAATAATCAGAAGCTAATTTCAGTATTGTGTTATGTGAAACGTACACATAATGAAACTCGGATTAATCACATAACAGCTGCAGGACGAACTTTGCAAAAACCCATTCCGTTTATCGTGTTTTCTTTATCGATTTAAAGCACGGCAGCAGGGTGACGCATTAACCACCGGGCACATCAACAACCAAGGACTCTGTGACAACACATGAATTTTTCAAAACACCTCTGGAGCAGAACTTCCTGACGGGAACTCGTCAAAAGTCACTTCCGTGTGAGGTTTGAAGATGTGAAACGTTCTGCTCGTGCCATAACACAACGGACGAACGCGAACAACGGACGAACGCGATTAATTCCTCCTTCTCTTAGTCGCCGTGTTTATGTGTAACAGACCAGCGGTCGGTCTGTGGCCTCATGTGTCGCTCCTAAATATAGTTCCTCCCTCGGCCGCTACGACACACACAAACACGCTGCAGTTTTTGCGCAGTTCCCAAGAGGGCTGTGGGCGCACAGTAACAGAGTGGGGGAGAGTTACCCGCTCGCCCCAGCACAACCACACACACTCACACACACACAAACACACACACACACACACACACACACACACACACACACACACACACACACACACACACACACATTTTGCCTTCCACTCTGCTTATATCTTCAGGTGTTAAAACAACATATGTTGGTGATTTTGTTTCCGATTGGGCTGTCATTTGGACGTTTCCGGTTTGCTTTGCCATATTTCTGTTGGGTTTCCAACCGAACGTCTCTATTATCCGTGTCTTCTTGCTGTTTTCCACCTCTCATCCATCTGCTTGTCATATATCTAATTTTCCTAGAAAGGGAAAAGGATGAAACACGATGCATCTCCGGTTGCGTCCTTCTCCCTCCCGCTCCCTGCACTTCGCCTCCTCCCATTAGACTTAAAGTGTTGCCTATCACCTTACTGTCACGTGTTTGGCGGCGTTTGATGCACGCGAGATCACACTGACCGCCAGGCACGGGGCCGGCAAGAGAGTCTCGTGACAGAATGAATTATGAATTTAGAGTTATTAGAGAAATTCAAAAATTGATATAATGTGATCACAAGAAAGTGACAGTTGGTTCTTGACGCTGTTTCATAGACATAGACAGCCCCCTTAAACCTTTAAAGTTGTTTTCAAAAAGCCAATGAATTATCAGGATTTTTTATCATCAGTTGCTTTAAGCCATCAACATTTTTGGTAAGAACCTAACCTTAAACTTAGACAGAGATTTTAAAGAGATGCGGCAAAAGCAAATGAGGTGGATTAGCAATTCTTGTCATCCATTCGCAGGAATACATCTTGTCATCCAAGATGTATTCCTGTGAAATATCAATTCTGCTGCCTTGATTCTGATCTGCCGGCATGTCGTGATAGTCATGTGTCTTGCCGCGCAAGTCTTCAGTCAGAGGCCTTTTGAGATTCATTGCAAGACTGACTGCTACTGGGAGATCCTTCCTTCGGATCAAGAGCGAAAAGAAATGTTGGCGATTCTGAACCAGCCTCAGTAACTGTAGCACAAAGGTTATGCCTAAGGAGTTCACTGAATAATACGTAGGCCAGTATCTGGATATGTGTTCAGATTTGGCCGACTTGACCCAACTGGGTTGTACTGCATTAATATTTAAACTTGGTGGAGCCTGCAGGCAAAATAGGCCGTAATAATCTTTGCTCATTTATAATGTAGCTGGAGATGAGTTCTGGGGGGGTTCGGTCAGGCCAGGGGGTCTGCAGATCACTTCAGTAAGGGGACGGTTGCTCTCGGATACAACAATATGTGTCTGACCTTATGAATATATTAGCAAACGTTTTGAGGTAAATGATTCAGTTTTTTTTCCAGCTAGGGCTAAATTATCTGTTCTCTTTCTGTGGATTTCTCCTCCATTTTGTTCAGTTGTGGCAGATTAACATGTCAAGCTCCCTAATTAAATGCGTGAAGATGGAGCCGAGATGAAGGGCAGATGCTACTGAGGCGATTTGTATTATCCTCGCATCACGTAGAGGGCAGTTTGGACAGTCATAAAACAGAAAGGACGAGCTCTGGGAGAGGGATAAAGTCACCTTCTGCGTGTTGGTAATAATTTTGCCACGCCCGTCTGTCTGCAGCGAAGCAACGACGAGAACGGGAACTGCTCAGGAGGCAGCATGGAGTTCCCCACCACCAACCTGTACGAGCTGGAGAGCCGGGTCTTCACCGATCACTGGTCCATACCCTACAAGAGAGAGGAGTCCCTGGGCAAGTGCCTCATCGCCTCCACCTGCCTTGCACGGCACGGTAAGAGAGCGCAGTCATCTCTGTTCACCTTCCGAAACACAAAATGTCGTGGTATCCTGGTTGGATACGGCTGTCTGCGTATCCAACCAGATATCTTCCTCTTCCGCTGAATCTCCCTCTCTCGTCAGGTCTGGCGGACGCCGATGAGAACTGCAAGCGGTTTGTGGATCGGTGCATGCCGGAGGCCTTCAAAAAGGTGAGCCGCGAAAGGAACGGAGCGACCGCCGGACCGGACGGGCGGAGCCGCTCTTCCACTTACTCTGTCTTTCCGTCTTTCCGTCTCACCAGCTGTTGACCAGCAGCGCCGTACACAAGTGGGGCACGGAGATCCACGAGGGGATCTACAACATGCTGATGTTGCTGGTGGAGCTGGTGGCCGAGAGGGTGAAGCAGGACCCCGTCCCCGTCAACCTGATGGGGGTTCTGACCATGGTGGGCTGTTTCTCTGTGTCCATGCAGTTTTACATGCAGGGAACATCTCTGTCTCACAGCCTCTGAACCATCATGTTCTAACCACAAACTTCAATGTGTTACATTGGGATTTTATACCACAGGTCAACAAAGATTGGTGGGGGGAAAAAAGGAAAAGTTGTTTTGAAAATATTTTTTTAAATATCTGCAAATAAAATTTTTGCTTTATATTGAGCCTCCTTTAATCTGATAACTATGAGGTCATGTTTAAAGTTGCACAGTAAAAAATGAATATGAATGAATGAATATTAGTTTATTTAAGTCTGTCATTTTTCAGTCATATTTTCACCATGTTATATGAGCATTTATAAATGTTATAGCTCCAAAATAAATATTTAACTTTCTGAGTAAATATTTTGCTTGGAAACTAAAAATATGTATTTTCCAAACTAAACATTTAATTTCCAATCTAAATACTTAGTCTAGCTTTCTAAATATTTAATTTTGGGGAATAAATATTTAGTTGGAAAATTAAATGTTTAGTTAGTGAAACTAATTATTGCGCTTGCAAACTAAATATTTAGTTTCCAACTAACCTTTTAAGGCTGAGTTAAATATTTATTTTCCAAACTCATTTAATTCAGCTAGCTAAACATTTCTTTAGCAAGCTAAATGTTTAGTTTGAAAATCACATTTTTAGTTCAGAAAATAAATATTTGCTTTGGAACTAAATATTTAGTTTGTAAACTACAGTAAATATTTAGTCTGAAAATGAAATTCTTAGCTTGTGAATGAAATAATTAGTTCAATAATCTGACCTTTGTAGATGTATGAGTAACACGGTTAAAATATGACTTTGAAAAAATGACCACCCATTTTATTTCTCTCCATGATGTGCTAAATAAATCAAAAATATTGCTGTTAAATTTTTGCTATGGAGCTGTGGTTGGATGTATGATGTCAAATGTAAGGAATCGGCAAGGAAACTTGCTTGCATTACTGCTGTAGATGCCAAATGTCATCTCACCGGATCTTTTTTTTGTTTTCTTTGTGAGCAGGCCCTGAACCCCGACAACGAGTATCACTTTAAGAACCGAATGAAGTCATGTCAGAGGAACTGGGCCGAAGTTTTCGGAGACGAGGCCAACATATTTGCAGTCTCTCCCAGCAACACCTACCAGAAAGTAAGGGACGCTCTTCTTTTTTGTCCTCACCATTTTACTGCAGGGTTTACCCAGAAGCACCGACGTGTGCCAAGCTGGCCGAATATTTATATACCACCTTCCTTATTAGTCTCTGTTTATGGTTCATAGACAGGCAGGCGAGTTTTTCATCCTCGGCGATGTGTAGCCGAGCCAATAAGCTCATGAAAACAAGTGTGACTGACACACAACAGCTGTCAGCAACATGTCTGTATGTCAGTTTGCCCTGTCATTGTTGAATGAAAGCATGACTTGTTTTCTCTTTCAGGAGCCCCACGGTTGGCTGGTTGACTTAGTGAATCGAGTGAGTGATAAATTGTCCATGTTTATAAATGATACATCTTTGGAGTACTTTGCTTAATTTCTTTGTTTTTGTATTTTTTTCCCCCTCTTTTTTTGTGGTGAAGTTTGGAGAGTTGGGAGGATTCGCTTCCATCCAGACTAAACTCAGCTCAGAGGAGATCGAGATCGCTGTAAGAATATCCCTTCTTTTCATTTCTTTCCATTAGGGCTGGACGATAAATCATTTTTATCAATTTTCAAAGTTTTGGTTTTTGAAGATTTCCTTTTTTCCGGAAGAATCTGGATTTTTTTTCCACCAATATACTCATCGTTTTTTTCCACAGTTCAGAGTCATGTCACCCAAAGGCTGCCATCTTGTTTGACAAGCAGGTTTTATAACTTTTATTTATTTGGACTTTGAATTCAGGTCAACTCTACAGCAAATTTTAAGGGTCAAGCTAAGATTTTTTTCCCTAAAAAATAAAGTCATAATGTTACAAGAATACAGTCGTATTAATACAAGACTAAAGTTGTAATAACAGGAGAACGAAGTAGTAATTTTATTAGAACGTCAAAAAAATAATATCCAAACCTTTTCTCATCAGAGCAGCTTTTTTTTGTTATTTTAAGACATTGTTCTGGAAAACCTTTGTTTTCATTCTACTAATGTTATGCCTATATGCTTGTGAGTAAACAAAATTCTCATATCGCGACCCGGTACTTTTTGAAAATATTTTCTGTCATTTGTAATTTCTTGTTTTAATGAAAAGAAAAGCAAAATAAAATTTATTAAAGCAAGAAATTGTATCTGGTTCAGAAAAAATTATATATATATATAATTTTTAAACCATATTGCCCAGCCCTACTTTGCATACCGTAATACCTCAAATAGTAGTTGCAGATTTCATGCATGCAGAGCGACAGACTTTGATGGAGTCTATAACAGCATAAAAGGTCACCATGTCTCCCTCCTCCTCTGCTCTCAGCTGCAGGGGGCTGAATGTGCCTCTTCTGCCTCCCTCCCAGTAACGCTCTCTTGCTCTGACATCCTCCCGCTGTGTGACGCTTGAAATGCCCTGTTGTTTTACATGTTTCTGAAAGCATCCTTGTGCGGATGCTTCCTTCACCAGAACCTGGCCGGAACTGCAGCAGTTTGCATAGCAATTGACTCAGACGCTCGGCATGTTAACAAGGCAAAAGGCTCAACGCAGACTAATTTGGCTCTCTTAAGCAGCGCTGAGAGCTCAGGAGTATCTGCGAGCATTTGCCTTCGAATGCTTAACCTACTGCAAAGACAGCAGAGACTGAAAGAGAAAGGAGGAAAGATAACGGGAGCAGAGCTCCCTCCTCTTCTGACTCCCAGAGGTGGCTCATTAATCTGTCCACTTTGAGGAGGAAGTCGAGTGGGATGGAGGGTTTGGGTCATTGAGGACAAGGAGCTGCTTACATTATGATTACAAAGGATTTTTTTAAAAGGACAAACAGAAACTAATCACTATGCTTTTGTGACTAAGCGCTGACAAGAGTGAATGATATCTAGAAGAAAAATCTTTAAACCAACTTGATGGTTGGTTTAATCGGCATGAAATGCACAGTATTGTCTTTACTGTGTGTGCAACCACATGCTTACAGTACATCACTCTTTCAGGAAGCCATAATATTTTAGGGTGTTTTCACAGCTGTTAGACTTGGTTTGATTGAGACCAAAACTGCAACACTTGTTACATTTTTAGCTGGTGCAGTTCACTTTCACACCGGATTATGTTCAAATAAACCAACAACCCGCTCGAATGTGGTGGCACTGCACCAAGAACTACTGAAGAAAACAACATGAAAACCTCCGAAGAAGACACTGAGCGCAACTTCCTTACTGAAATGTCAACAAAAACGGAGTAACTTCCAATTTAGTAGTTCCAGGATTTTTCTTTTGTCTTTGGTAAAAGACCTTGAGCCAATTTCCTGTGAGCGGATTTGTTTTTGGGTTGTATTTACCCACAATACCCTGCGCTACAGTCCACTTCCGGCTTTTGGAGTGGTCTCTGGTCAGCTCGGCTTTTATAAGCATGTGTCTAGCGCTCTCGCGAGAAATGACCGAGTGTTTTTTTAGCTTTAGCACATTTACCAAGGACAAAGCGCAAATCCTGCAACCGCAAAAATCTGATGCTACTCCATTTTTGTTTGCGTTTTGTGAAGAAGGAAGAAAGTTAAGCTCATGTCTTCTTCAGAGGTTTTCTTGTCGTTTCCTTCAGTGTTTGTTGTTGTAGCGCCACCACAGGCGAGGATGTGCACAATTTTTATTTTAGTTTTTCAAAGGCTTTGGTTTGTTTGACACAGTGCGTCGTAAAAGCGACCCGCAACAACTGAAAATGTATATATATTTTTTTAAACGTTGGAATTTAAGATCCCAATGAAACCCAGTCTACCGGACTACCAGGTGTGAAAACACAAGATAAAATCCAATCTGAACTTTAGGCCTTCACATTTATTTGAGGTAGAATATTTGCTGTTTGTGGTTTTTATAAGTTTCTTGCTGAGGATTGAGAAGCACAACTTATGTTGTTATTGTTATTAAACCTTAAATATAGCTGAACTGCAGGTGGTATTGATGAATTGATCTGCTTATTGATTTGTGTGTGTGTGTGTGTGTGTGTGTGTTTGATATCCCCTCTGTCTTTGTGTGCTCAGTGTGTATCAGCCCTGGTCCAGCCCCTTGGTGTTTGTGCGGAATATTTAAACTCCAGCCTCATCCAGGTGAGCTAATATGTACTCTGTATTCTCACAATGAAGGCTATCACATAGTTCCAACAACTTTAAAATACTTCTTAGATTTAAATGGTTAAATAAAAGGAAATCTTAGAAACATACTCACTCACACATAGTGTGTGGACTATTAGATTTGCCATTTTCTTGTTTTGGTTAGTTTTCCTCCTGCTAGTATAAATTTGTAGTTGTCTTTTTTACTCGTTGCTTAATGTGACCCATGAATCCCATTCTGATTTCAGTTCTATTTTGATTTGCTGCATCTGTTTGCTCCTTGACCATGAACACAGATAAACATAGTCACTTGTTGTTTTCGTGTAGCCCATGCTCGATCCAGTCATCCACAAGACCATCACATATGTGCAAAACCTGGAGGAAAAGGACCTGAAGGACAAGGTAGTGTTTTCACGAACCGTGTTGTGTTAGCTGCCGCAACTGCAGTGGGGAAAAGATCACCAAGACGACCATAATCTAAGGTGGTTTATTAAAAAGATAAAATCTCACGGATTGGTCAAATTCTGTCTAACCCCAGCGTCTGGTGAGCATCCCAGACCTGCTGTCGGCCATCAAGCTGCTGTGCATGAGGTTCCAGAGGGAACTGGTCGCCGTGGTGGATGACCTGCGGCTGGACACGCTGCTGAGAATGCTCAAAACTCCCCACTTCTCCACCAAGATGAACTCCTTAAAAGAAGTCAGTTTCCTTAGGGTTTGAAGTGCTGAGGCAGCTTGTTTCAGTGCCTCTTTTTATAAGGTGTTGTATCAAACTTTCTTTTAATCTCATCTGGTAGGTGACCAAGTTAATAGAAGAAAGTACAGTGTCAAAAACAGTGAAAAACGCCATCGACACAGATAAACTTCTCGACTGGCTCGTGGAGAACTCGGTCCTGTCGATAGCACTGGAAGGTAAGAGGTTGCGCATGAAAACCTGTCAGGAATACGACTGAAACAGTTTGAAACATGATGATGTTTTGATGGTTCATGTATGATTCTTGCTGCTTTAGGCAACATTGATCAGGCTCAGTACTGTGAGAGGATAAAGGGAATCATCGAGCTGCTCGGGAGTAAGCTGTCCCTGGATGAACTCACCAAGATCTGGAGAATACAGGTTAGAAATGACAGTCTTGGTTATTTTTGGTTTGCAAGACTTGTAAGAGATCTGCAATAAACAATATAATATGATTAATAACCACCCCTAGCGGTTAGCTATGTGGTATATCTTCAGTCATAGTGATGCATCAGAGGATTACGGGGTGTAATCGGAAAACCTACCTAGGTGGTGCAGTCACTTTTATACGGTACCAAAAGTGTAGGGAAGCATATATATAATATCAGTAAATATGGTTATCGATATAACAGCATCATTATCGGATATCGATATCAGGCCAGCTTCTCATATCGGTGCATCCCTACACATAACTTAAGGCTTGAATGATGCTGGAATTCATAAAGATAAATAAATGCATTTTTTTCTATTTGTTTTTTCTTTTCTTTTTCAGGCCGGTCAGTCCTCAACGGTGATAGAAAACATCCACACAATAATCGCTGCTGCTGCCGTGAAGTTCAGCTTCGATCAGCTCACCCACCTCTTCGTCCTCATACAGAAGGTCGGTGCTGGTCGCATGTCTTAGACTGAAAAGTGTGTCTTCAGTGTGTGTTTCCTTAAAACCGACCCCTTTGTGTGTGTGTGTGTGTGTGTGTGTGTTTTTGTTTTTATTGTATAGAGCTGGGAGGTGGAGAGCGACCGCGTTCGGCAAAAGCTGCTTAGTTTGATCGGGAGAATAGGCAGAGAAGCTCGCTCGGAAACGACTACAGGAAAGGTGCGGAGAATTTCCCCTGAGTGAGCTGCTGGTGTTTTGTTGAGTCTCAAGCATGCTGTGTTTTTTCTCTCTGTTCTTTTGGTGTGAAGGTGCTAGAGGTGCTGTGGGAGCTGGCTCACCTCCCCACCCTGCCCACCAGTCTCGTTCAGCAGGCCCTGGAGGAACACCTGGGGATCCTCAGCGACGCCTACGCCGTCAAGGAGACCGTGAAACGCAGCTACATCATTAAATGTATCGAAGATATCAAGAAGGTGAGACACGGATGTGAAACGTTCTGGACTTCTGGGTTAGTGACGTTTTAAAGTTGGTGTATCAGTGCTGGTTGTTCATTATCACCCTTTTCACTGTGGCTCACATCCAGACCGTTTGTGTTTTTAAAGACAAAAGATTTTTAAAGTGTTCAGTCTGCAGCATTAAGCAGGAATAGTCACACAGTTGTGTGAATTATTATCACCTTTACTGTTATTAGTGATTTGAATGGAAACACGAATCCTTAACGGTGGCACTGGCTTATAAAGCGGTTTGTTGAGGACAGTTTTGACCATATTAGGTTTTAGGGCTGCAACTAACGATTATTTTAGTAATCAGTGATCATTATTGTGATCGACTGATTAATCAAGTAAATAAAAGGCACATCTTTAAAGATTTTTCATTTAAGCTTTTTTATATAATATTAGACAGCTGCAAATTAACAAATAATTTAATTCCTTTTTAAAATAAGTGAATAATTATTATTTTATGAACTTCAATAGCAAATCATCCACTTATTGTATGCTTGTTGATTTTCTGAATCATTTGATTAATAATTTGATAGCAAAAGGTGCTTAATAAGGATTTTGTTTACAGGATTTGAACTATCCCATGAGTAATTCCAAGTCAAACATTTTACAAGTGCTGTTTTATTATGTCTGAATGTATAATGTTTATATTTTCATACAATTTTGGCTTAATGATGGCTCTGAATGTGTTGTTATTTTAGTCAAATTACCTTTTTTAATCTGTATATTCTACAGTTGACAATTATTTCCAATAATTGATTAATCACGATTTATCCAATTAATTGTTTCAGCCATGTTACATTTGTGAGATTTTAAGATTGACTCCCAGTTTGCACTGTCAAGATACACTTTGTTTGTGAGGAACAAAGTGTATCCCCTCGTTCTGTTTCATTCTAACATAGTAATCAATGTATTTTACCTAATTTTATAGCGGATCATAACAGCAGCGCGTTCTTTCTCACCTGCAGCTGCTTTTGTGCCACAAACTCCACGCTACATGCAGTTTTTAAATGTCCTTTTCTGACACGCTTCAGCAAACAGTCATCATCTCACCATAGCTGCATGTGCCAGCTTGATACAGATCATGTTTTGTGTGTTTGTGTGTGTTAAACGCCAGACTGTAAATAAAATGTATGTCTCCAGCATCACACTCCGGAGGACGATAAGGGCAGCAACACTCAAAGCTCATTTCATACTTGGCACAAGAAGATATATAACTCATTGGCTAAAGTAAGAGCGTAATCCCATTTAATTTCTGTTCCCACTAATCTGGCTGATTCCTGCCTATCGTCCAATCACGGAGAAGGGTTCTTTCACACAGGGGCTCCTTTGGTCACAGGTTCGATTGTGTTACAGGTGATTGCAGCTTGAGGTAATTTAACCAGCTGTTCACTGATCTTTTGCTCGCTCAACTAAATTGGCTTTGGCACTTACTAATGATTACACACTCGGGGTTGATCGGGTTCTGGGTGAGAACTGTCTGTGTGATTAATCCATTTTTTGGTTTTTTTCAAGCGGGTGGTTTTTTTTTGTGGACGTATTAAACTTCTGGTAAACGTGTTTAAAAATACAAGAACCTTGAAGTTATTTAATCTTTTATTGCAAAACGTGCTTTTCACTGGAAAATATAGAGAAGTGGAAGGCTGTACAATATTGGGAAAGCATAAAATAACTACACAATGTTGCATTTACTGTGAGGGTAATAATGCTCCAGTCCTGCCTCCTGTCTCACCCGCAGCTTTTCTATTGAATTTCTGTGTTGACCAGATCTGACTTGCCGTATTTTCCGGGCTAGACGTCGCTCCAGAATATTCGACAGTGGACTTTTGGTGGAGAGTTGATGTCTCCTGACTTCTGAAGATCAACAGACAACCTTCCTTAGTTGAATGTTTTTCTTGTCTTTCCTATTTTGAATAGTGTCTAAGAGAAAACGGCCTCCGTGAAATGTCAGGTTTTTTTCCCCCACGTAGAAACTTGGTGTCGGTGATTAGCTGTTAAAATATTTTTAGACTTCTTAAGTTGCCACAAAGTGAACCAGTAGTTTGTTAGCTCTGACGTTTATTTCTTAGTTTGGGATTTTTCTTCTTTTTATTCAATAAACGCATTGAAGTTAAAGGTAAGAGATGACTAAATTCTTCAGTCAGTCGATGCCGCTGCAATAAAAGCTGAATCTACATGTTTTCTTTGGGTGGCAGTAACTGTGGCGGATACTTTGTGCTCATTCAAAAAGTAATCCAATCACAACCACGGATACCCAACAGAAGCATCTTGGCTTAAAGTTTGGGAAAAACCGATTTAAATCTTAGTGCTTTGTATCCGTGGCTCTGATTTCAGTTGTATTTTTTAAAATTATTTTACAACCTTCAAAGGTGGGAAGTCCGACCTGAAGCGCGGACGGAAAATGAAATGTGATTGCGGTTGCCAGGGTTTTCATAGATGGTGCCTGTCGTTCTGCACGTGTGTTTACAGGCTTCTCAGCAGAGCACTCCCCAAACCGTCTGGGTCGTCCCCGCTCTGCGGCAGCTGCACGAAATCACACGCTCCTTCATCAAGCAGACGTACCAGAAACAAGACAAGGTACCGTAGCGCAGCGCCGCCTCACCCGGGTTGCGCCGTGAGGCGGCGTCGTTGTGACCGTTGTCTGCCTCGCCACAGAGCATCATCCAGGACCTGAAGAAGAACTTTGAGATTGTCAAGCTGATCACAGGATCTTTGGTGTGCTGCCACCGACTCGCCGTGAACGCGTCGGGGAACAATGGCCTGTCCGCTTCTACCCTGGTGGACGGCAGATACACCTACCAGGAGGTCAGCGTTGGGTTTTATTCGCTTTTTCAACTTTCTGAAAACGTATTCTTAATTTATTTTTTTTTTTCAAAATGTGTGTCCAGTACCTGGACAGCCACCTGCGGTTCCTGGCGTTCTTCCTTCAGGAGGCCAGCCTGTACCTGGTTTGGAACAGAGCCAAGGAGCTCTGGGAGTGCCTGGTCTCGGGTCCAGATGTTTGTGAGCTTGACCGTGAGGTATGAAGAAGGAAAACCCTGTTTGTCATGTCCTGTTTTTTGTGTTTGTTTGTTTTTCTTTTTTTTCTTTTCTAAGTGTTGCTCTGGAGGAATGCTGTAAAACATTACCCATTTACTCACTCGCATCTCCTTCGTAAAGCAGAGGAAATGGATCAGAAAGAGCTAATTACAAATGTAGACTAAATATTTATACAGAGATGCATGAAAATTTCTCTACAGGGTCTGAAAAATCAGGATGTCCGGGATCCTTAAAAACTCTTAAGTTTGTGTATCTAAAATAAAGGCCTTAAAAGTCTAAAATTATTTTTAAGACTTTAAATAAGGTTTTTTCATGGCTGGACTATTTAATCGTGTATTCTGTGTATTGTTTCTCATGTGAGTTTTCACACACGGACGTCTTCATGGCCTTCTGTGACTCACTGCTACTTGTTGTTAGCTACAAGTGTACGTAACTAACAACTGTTGGCTACACTTGTTTTGTACACATTGACACATAGTTCTGAAATTCCATTCATGACGCTCTTAAAACGTCTTAAAATTGAGTTGGTGAAACCCTGAAAATAAAATCTTATTTTTAATGGAAACTGTGTAGAAAACCTGCTGTAGACATCATATTATCATTATCATTATTATTTTTTTTTTTTGCACCTCCAGTTGTGTTTTGAGTGGTTCACCAAAGGACAGCATGACCTGGAGAGTGATGTTCAGCAGCAGCTGTTCAAGGAGAAGATTTTGAAGCTGGAGCCCTATGAGATCACCATGAATGGTGAGAGGCTCAACAGCGACACCTACAGCTCTGAAACACCCACAGCGGCACGACGTTGACCTGTTTGTGTCTCGCCTCAGGGTTCGGCCTGTTTAAGACCTTCTTCGAGAACGTGAATCTGTGTGACCATCGTCTGAAGCGCCAGGGAACCCAGCTGGTCAGTTCTCACTTGGCTTTTTCTTTTCTTCTCTTCTGTTAAGTGAAGTCTAATTATGATATTTATTAATATTTATTGTAATCTTTTCTTCTAAAAATGAAATAAATAAAGTGTGTGGAGCGCCTCGACTTGGCAGGGATGGATTTTATTTGGCGCATCGCCATGGAAACGCCGGACGAAGAGATAGCCAACGAAGCGATCCAACTGATAATCACTTACAGCTACACCAACCTCAATCCAAAAATGAAGAAGGTCAGTGTGTCGTCCGCTTTTTCCCGTCAGTTTTTACTGACGGGAAAAGAGCGTAGTTACTAAAACAGGTGCATTGAAAATAAGGCAAAGATTGGAAATTGATTTTAACTTTCATCTCATCTCTTTTCAACTTCTTCACCTTCCAGGATTCTGTCTCTTTGCACAAGAAGTTCATTGCTGATTGTTACAAGCGGCTAGAGGTAAGCCCTGAAAACCGTAATGAGTTTTTATTTTAGAATCGTTAGAAATCAAAACCCGAAGGAACGTTTCTACTTTTTCTCTCTTTTTTTTTTTTTTTTTACCCCAGGCTGCAAGCTCGGCCTTGGGCGGGCCCACTCTAACCCATGCTGTTACCAAGGCAACAAAGATGTTGACAGCCACTGCCATGCCAACGGTAGCCACGTCTGTACAATCACCTTCCAGGTACAGAGGGGGGTTTGGGTAAGAGCATAGTTACTTAACCTACTAAAACATCAATCTCTTTCTTTTGTTTTGTTTATGTGATGATAAATTGAAGCTGGTGTTTTTAATGTTAGATACTCGTTTAAGTGTTACTGAGCTGTTTTTGTGTTTGCTGACTCCTAGATCCACAAAGCTGGTGATAATTGAAAGACTGCTGTTATTGGCTGAGCGCTACGTCATCACTATAGAGGTATGCTAGGAAGCATAAATGTGTTACAGCAAAGGAGCTGTTTTTTTTTTGTTTGTTTGAAATTTCAATATTTGTCTTTGTTTTCCACATTCTGCTTCTTTGAAAATGCTAACTACTCCAGCTTTGCTAATTGCTAATATTAGATTCAAAAGCCTGTTTTGATTTTCATTTTAAAATTGCAAAGCTCTCCATTTTTGTGCATGGAGTGTGGCACAAACATCCAAGTCGTCCAATCGGTGCATCTCTAAAAACTCGAGCGCTCAAGATTAAAATTCTGCTCCGCGATCTCAGTTGGTCTGTGTTTGGGGAAAACAATTAGTTTTGAACTCTAACCGGATATTTTGTGTTTCTTCGTAGGACATGTACTCGTTTCCTCGCACCATTCTACCTCACGGGGCGTCTTTCAACGGACACCCCGTCACTCTTCACATCACCTACGAGTCAACCAAAGACACTTTCACCCTAGAGGTATTCTCAGAGGGAGAAACCGCCAACTTCCGCCTTTTTGAAATTTGTCTCTTCTTCCACGACTGAGCGTGTGCCGTATTTCCCCACAGACTCACAGTAACGAGACGATAGGCAGCATCCGCTGGAAGATCTCCGAACACTTGAGCTGCCCGGTGGATAACGTCCAGATTTTTGCCAATGATAGCGTGGTAGGCGTTGCTTGTCGCGCTCGCCTGGTCTTTAGCGTGTTTTTGCGCATTATGCGTTCGCTGACTTTCTCCTTCTCTCTGTCCGTCAGCTGACCATGAACCGAGACCAGAAGCTTCTCTCGCAGCTCGGCTTCAGCGACGAGCAGAGCCTGACGGTGAAGAGCTCCGGCACCGGGACGCCTTCGGGCAGCTCGGAGTCGTCGGCCTCGGCCTCCAGCAGTTCCAGCTCCGCCGTCTTCAACTCGGCCTACGCCTTGGAGCAGGTGAACACACAAGCACTCTCCCTACACTCACACACACATTCACTGAGGAGAACATCAGCTCTGATGCGTCTTCTTTTATCATCAGGAGAAGTCCCTCCCTGGGGTGGTGATGGCTTTGGTGTGCAATGTGTTTGAGATGCTTTACCAGCTGGCTAACCTTGATGAGCCAAGGTGAGATGATGATTATCACCAGAGTTATTGTCAGCAACGACAAAATAACCCACATCAGGTGTTTCCTTAATCTTTTATCTCATTGGAAACTATTTTTTTTACACAGTAGGTTAAAGTCGCAATGTTTTCACGCTATAAATTTAGAACAAAGTAATAAGAAGTTCACCCAGGCTTTACTTAGTAACACCATCCCATTAAAAAAAAAGAAGAGGTGGCAGCAAATTCACTTTCAGGCATAATGCAACTCATAATGCATTATGTTTAGTGGGTAATATATTGATAATGGCATAAAAATGCAAGTTATGGAAACAGAAAGTCGAGTCTCTTTCTGTTTTTCACTTTTAGTTGTTATTTTTCTTTTCAACCCGTAGGATCATCCTCCGTGTGAGGAAGCTTCTGCTGCTAATTCCAACAGACCCTGAAGTGCAGGACGCACTCGACAACTTTGTTCCCAAAGAATCCAGCGTCTGGAGCCACCAGGTGCGTCTGATCACATCCAATCGTCACACCCATGAAGATCTCTGCTCTAGTTTTCGTCTCGTCCATTGCAGAAAACCCTGTTCACCCTGGGTCAGGGTTCAGGCTCTCGCTCTCCGTCCGTAACGCCCAAACAGCAGCATCAGCCCAGCGCCGCGTCCATCTTGGAGTCGCTTTTCCGATCCTCTGCGCCCGGCATGTCCACCTTCAGAGTGCTTTACAACCTGGAGGTACGCAGGCATCTGCTCCTCAAAGCGAACCCCTGTTCAGACCTCGGGTCGCCTTCATCGTTTTGTCGTCTGTTTAGGTGTTGAGTTCGAAGCTGATGCCGACGTCAGACGACGAGATGGCCAAAACCAGCAGCAAGTCCTTCTGTGAAAACTTCCTCAAAGCGGGAGGCCTCAGGTGAAACAAACTACTTTTCACTCCGCGGCCGTCAGTCAGGCTGCGTTACGTTCCGTGGTCGTGTTTTTGCCGCTTTCGGTCCTGACGTTTCCGTGTTTTGCCTGCAGTCTGGTGGTGAACGTCATGCAGAGGGACTCCATCCCATCCGAAGTGGACTACGAGACCCGACAAGGAGTCAACTCCATCTGCCTTCAGCTGGCCAGGTGAAGGGAACCTGTCGAAAAATATTTTTCACATAGGCACAGCACATCAAAATGAGTTTTGTCAGGGTTTCAACCTTTTTCCATTTTTTTTTTCTTCCTTCCTTTGCTTTGTTTGTTTGTTTGTTTTAGCAAAGTACTTGAAACTGACAGATTGGACATTTTTGTCATATTCATTTTGTCTCACAAAATAGTGCACAATGATTAAATAGAGGGGAAATTAACATGTTTTTTAAATCAAATTTCAGCTCAGATTAAATTCTGATCATCTGTAAACAACAGTTTTTAAGTTTTGACTCAGATTTTTAATGGGATGTAGCTCTAAACTTTGACTAGGTCACTGTAACACAGTGATATGCTTTGATCTAAACCATTCCATGGTATCTTTGCAAATCAGTTTATTTGTATAAGAAACAAGATAATTCAAGGTGCTTCACATTATAAAAACTCAAAAATAAAACGTCATAAAGACACCATACAGTCACCAATTGAGGAAACCAGTGACACACATTACATTTTGTCAAGTTACATCAGCAAAATCATCAATACATGTCATATGTGTTGGTCAATGCCCCATTTATTATGGTTGAAAAGCAGCTCTAACAGGTGGTTTTAGCCTCAATATTAAGGAACTCAGAGTTTCGGCTGTTTTGCAGTTTTCTGGGCGTTTGTTCCAGATTTGTGGCGCATAGAAGCTGAATACTGCTTCACCATGTTGGGTTCTGGGGCTGTAGGACCAGAAGATCTCATATGTTCAGTGTCTCAGGTCTTTAGTTGTGTGTGCAGAGTTTTTTATTTATCTCCCTCCAATATCCATCAACTCTGACCGGCTCTTGTTTCCTGGCGGTTCTTTCTTCAAGCAGTGTTTTTCTTATATTTGCTTTCTCACACGTAACGTTCTGCATATAGGCCAAAGATTTTATATTTCAGACTTCTTATGGGTCATCTGCAACAATGGATGTCATCCCACTCCTCCATAAATCTGGCTAGTTGTCAAATTGTCAACATATTTTCCCACCCAGGCTGTAGATCGCTGCACTTCCTCCAGAGTTACCAACGCGAGTGTTCTCTAATTAATTATGTATGTAATTAAATATATAAGTAAATATATTTAATTTTTTTTCCCCAGTCTGTCAATTTGGTTAAAAAGCTTTTCCTGGACAGTGCCGTACGTTTTCCATTTATTTGGATTTATGCTTTAGTTCCTCTCTTCCTGTTGCAATAGAGGTAAAACAGACCGAAGGCTTTGGTTGTAGCATTGTACAATGATTGTTCTGATGATTCAATCAGATTTTAAAAAATCAGCACCTTCTGCAGAGTTTCAATTTAACAACATAAGCCTCTTTTTTACGCAATATTAGAGATGGATTAAAAGATGCAAATAATTCTCCAAATAATTAAATTCCATCACCTAAAATGCATTGTATATGTGAACGATTGATCATTTGTAGTACAGAATACATCTGCAGCTACAAAACATACTGCACTCATCTGTTTACTTTTTTTAGATTAATAATTAGATTTCAAAAGGTTTTGGCTTTTACAGAATTAGAACTAGATGAAGCTAACATTCCTGACTGTGTTGTCCTTTAAGCAAATGGCTTTTTTTATGACGAGTTTGTATATTCCAGTTAATGATTAATCGATTACTAAATTAGCTGGTGATTATTTCAGTAGTTGATTAATCACCATTAATTTGATTAATCGTTTCAGCCCTTACGGATCCTAAGCGTGTCTCCAACAACATTGCTGACATGCTCTAAACAAAAAGCTGCATTCTTACCCATCTTAACTCAAAGCTCATGTAATTATGTGTTGTTGATATATGTGACGATGTATTTTATTGCATCACTTTCTGGCTAAATCATCAGACTTTTATTTTTTTTGCAGGTTCCTCCTGGTTGGTCAGAGTATGCCGATGGCCCTGGACGATGACATCATCAGGGACGGCGACGCACTGTCGTCCCGGCCGTTCCGTAACGCGGGGCGGACGGGTCGGCAGCTGTCGCTCTGCGGGACCCCCGAGAAGTCCTCCTACCGGCAGATGTCTCTGTCCGAGCGCTCGTCCATACGGGTGGAGGAGATCATTCCTGCTGCTCGCGTTGCCATTCAGGTGCTTGGCTGAAACCTTTTCCCGGAGGGGGAAAAAAGCCTATTTTGTTGCACAGAATGCAGTTTTCTTTATGTCCACTTTTTTCTCGATGCTTGTCCAGACCATGGAAGTCGGGGATTTCACCTCCACCGTAGCCTGTTTCATGCGTCTCACCTGGGCTGCCGCCGCGGGCCGACTGGACCTCGTTGGCAGCCAGCAGCCAATCAGAGAGACCCACAGCTCGCTGCTGCCGCAGGGAGTCCGCACCAGAGTCAGCAGCACTGGTGGGGAGGAAAACTATTAAAAAGAAATATGTCTCTGTAGGTTTGACAAGCACGTTTTGTCATGCTGTTGCTTATGCTTCTGCAGGGAGCAACTGCAGCTCCAGCAGCGAAGGCGAGGCCACCCCGACGGCGCTGCATGCTGGGATATGCGTCCGACAGCAGAGCGTCTCCATCAAGGACGCCATCATCGCCCGCGAGGCTCTGTCGCTACTGGTTACCTGTCTGCAGCTACGCTGCCAGCAGATGTGTAAGAGGCTCCAGTGCATTATCTCAGTCCCTCCTTGAAGATTCGATCGCAGCCATTAATGCAAGTTCACTCTCAGTGTTGGGAAATGCTGCCATTTTTCTGTGTTTCCTTCTTTCCTGACCAATCACTGCAACTCTGCTGAATTCTGACCAGTCCTCTTAGCCTCCTTCTAATTTTACTTCCTGTTTTAAGACATTTCTTGGAAGACGATTCTGCAAGATGGTTTGCAAAAAGCACTTTGAGAAGTTCGCATCTTCCTGGATGGGACTGAGTTGTGATGCTGCAGGCTGGCAGCTTAAGAAGAGACTTTACACGGAGTGTTTCTTCTCTCTTTACAGCTTCCTTTTACACCCTTCCCTCTGTCAGCGATTTCATTATCGATATCCTGCTGGGCTCTCCCAGTGCCGAGGTAAACCGCGCTCTGAAGAAACTTCAAAGAAAGAAAAAAAAAATCGTCTCTGCACCATCAGGGAGATTATAAAAGTTCTGCTTCCTCCTCCTTTCAGATCCGCCGCGTTGCCTGCGATCAGCTGTACACACTGAGTCAGTCCGACACCTCGGCCTTCCCTGAAGTCCAGAAACCCAACCTGTTCCTGCTCTCGGTCATCCTGACCGCCCAGCTGCCGCTATGGAGCCCCACGTCCGTCATGAGAGGCGTCAACCAGAGGTACCAGAGCAAGAAACACAGACAGAACCTTAGAACACTGTAGACGTTTAATGCAGGGCTGCAACCAGTGATTATTTTAGTTATTAATTGATCTATTATTATTATTATTAGTCTGATGAGTAAAAGGATGGTAATACATATTTTGCACATATTTTACTTAAGCCTTTTTATGTAATATTAGAAATATGTTAAAAGATGCAAATAAGTAATTCAATTCCTTTTTAAATAAGAAAATAAACATTTTATTGCTAGAAATGTAAGGCATGATCTTTTGTAGCAAACAAGGCAAATACATCAAAACAGCGTAGAGCCGATCTGTTGATTGTTTTTATGAACTAACCATTTAATAATTGGATAGCAAAAGGCTCCTAGTAGATTCTTTTTTTTACATTATTTAAACCGGGTGAAGCTAAAAGTCCCACTTGAGTTTTACGTAGAACATATTTACAGACAAATGTTTTTTTTGTTTGTTTTTTTATCTTAAATTCAGAATGTTTATTTTTTTTGTACATTTTTGGCCTAATTGCTGTTCTGAGCCTGCTGTTCTTTCAGCCACTGGCCTTTGTTTGAGTATACTGTTAATGATTAATCAAATCCTAAATAAGTTGACGATTACTTCAATAATTGATTAATCACGATTAATCTGATTAATTGTCTCACGTTGACTCCTGTTCCTCAGGTTACTCTCCCAGTGCACTGAGTATTTTGACCTGAGATGCCAGCTTCTGGATGACCTTACCTGTAAGCGATTTAATCAGACTAAAAAAATAAAATAACATTTATATTTTTTTTTTATCAGATGAAACAATTTCTGATCGAAAGTTTCCCTACTTGCTTATCTCTCCCGATCTGCCTCAGCCTCAGAGATGGAGGTATTGAAAGTGAGCGCGGCCAACATGCTGGAGGACGAGATTTCCTGGCTCGACAACTTCGAGCCCAGCTGGAGCTCGGAGATGGAGACCAGCGAGGCAGACAACATCCTGCTGGCAGGACACCTCCGACTCATCAAGACCTTGCTCTCTCTGTGCGGAAATGAGAAAGAACACCTTGGTTAGTGGACTCTGTGCCCCATCGAAGCTCGTCTGCAGTTGAGTGTTTCACGTGACGTTTTGAAACTCTTCCGCTCCAGGTCCGTCTCTGATCCAGCAGCTGCTCGATGACTTCCTGTTTCGAGCGTCTCGTATCATCATCAACAGCTCCAACCCGACGCCCTCTCCAGCCCCCAGCCACGATTTCCACCCCAAGTATGAAAATTAATTAGATTTCTCCCTTCTTCTTTCTTTTTTTTGACCGACAAAGCACAAAGGAAAGATGAGAGTAAAAGAATCTTCTTTTGTTGTAGACTAACTCTTTAATTTCACATCAATATATATTTGATTTGAATTTTCCAATAATTGGCTCTGATTAATGATTGTCTGAACTTTCATTAAATAAAAACTAAGAACTGCCACCATCTCCATCCAGCCTGAAAGCAAATCTACCAATCGGACGCATTCCAATAAAAATCTGACAGTAATACCTCAGCATATATATTACTTAGAGGTATAATTAGGGTCAACTTTGTAATTTATGTTATTTTTATTTTCGGGTGTTCAAACCCTTAACTCTGTCAAAACCCCTGCAGCAGCTGTTTGTCTCTATTAGCTTTCAGCAGTCCTCAGAAAAAGCACCAAAAACTAAGATTAGCAGATAAGAACCAACAAAGAAAAGAAGGAAATGTGCATCGAAAGCCTGTGTGCTGGTATTACAAAAGTGATGCGTTTGATTAAGTTTTAATCTAAGCCTTTGGGTTGAAATTTCTTTATTTATTTTTCATGAAATTACATGTTTTGCCACTAGTTGGCAGCAGAGCTCATGTTGGGCTCTAATCTGACAAACCACACAACCCCTAACAAATCACCATGTACTTCACACATTTTATTTACAGTCTGTATTTTACAGAATACATACATCAAAAAGGCAGCAGAAAAGCAACGCAAACAAATGAAATGATGCAATAACAGAAAAAAGGAGCAAAAATGATCACGCATACACTAAAGAAGTGCTTTTTGATTGCATTTTAGGGAATAACATTTTCATTTTCTCATTTTAAAAATTGAATTGAATTCTATGCTCATTTGTATTTTTTTGCATCTCTAATCTGTAGAATCTGTAGATTGTTTTGTATTTATCCAATTAATTGGTAGAATTACCAGTTTCTAAGATATATGCTGGTTTCACGCAGCCTTCCTGAGAATCAGCTGTAGAACTAAAAGGTGTGTGTGTGTGTGTGTGTGTGTGTGTGTGTGTGTGTGTGTGTGTGTGTGTGTGTGTGTGTGTGTGTGTGTGTGTG
>CAEGAF010145263.1:0-24708 GCA_903067075.1 Micropoecilia bifurca
TTTTTATCAGTCTCTTTCTATCTTTCATTCTTAATCTACTGCATCTTTTTCTTTCTCAGTAACTATTGTATTTCATAACAAAGACCACTGTCACAGGGGAGGGAGAACTGTTGACAGTTAGTAGTAACAATATTCATCCATCCATCCCTTGCTTTACATTTACCCAGGGTCAGCAGCCTGGGTAAATGAACTTCCCTTTCCCCAGCCATTTGGGCCAGCTCATCTGGGGAAATCCCAAGGCGTTCCCAAGCCAGTCGTGAAACTTAGTCCCTCCAGCGTGTCCTGGGTCTTCCTCTGGGACTCCTCCCAGTAGGACGTGCCTGGAACACCTCACCAGGGAGGTGTCCAGGATGCTGAGTCTACACTTGATGTTTGCCAAGCAAGCGGTGTGGCTGTTATGTTAGACGTGTAGTATTTTCCAAAAATGATCCCTCGTAGAGGGTTCTTATAACTATCGGTACAGGTTAACCTGCTCCAAATGAGTAACCCACAGCAAGTTACAAAAGTTTGGAGGAACACGAGCAGGGCCCTGGCAGCTGCACAAGGCCACCATAGGCTACCATAGGCTAACCAGTTATCTATAAACTTAGTTTGAGAGTTTAAAGTTGAAAGTAGTGGCACGACCACGCAGGATCAGAAATATGTCACGATGTGATCTGACCTAACTGTGAACACCTATGTCGATCCTCTATGAGCGGACAGCCGGTAATGGTAGGAACAATGCTTGAAGGTCTAGCAATCAGTGATATTGAACTTAAGCACATACTGCTGAACTAGGATTAAAAACACACCAGCAAGTCAATTTCTTGATGCTTCTAAAAAGGCTTTTTGGAGTGGTCAAGTTAAAGTCTAGGTTCCAGTGATGAAAAGACTCATTACTTTATGGCAGTTGTTGGTAAGAATGGAAGAAACAGTCATTATGTTTGGTAGGTGAACAATTGGTTTGGATACATTTTAAAAACATTACTTGCAAATTGTATTTTTTGTGATGACTGGTTGTTTTTTTTATCAGATATTAATATTTGATGATTTGAAATATTTAAATGAGACAACAACAAAAAAAAAACAGAAGCAGATATGGAGGTATGTACTTTTCACTTCAAGGTAAATTATAACATTTAACAAAATTAAGAATAGGCAGTGCTTTACACATATCTGAACATAGAGTTTAAAAGAAGGATTTTTGTTGCATGGGCTAAAATCTGTTACTGAAACTTTTTCCAAATACTTTAAAGGACTGACTGTGGACATTTCCAAACCATCTGACGGATAAAACAAAGTTTATTTAAGTTACAAATAAACACAGCAGGTATAAACTAGGTTTATAGAACAAGTTGGTTTGATTTTGGATGGATTGTATATATTATGAGTAATTTATGGAATTATCCATTCGCACACACACTTTAGACAAGTCCGAAAAATGTAAAAAACCTTGCTTATCTATACAACATGTCTTCACCTACAACACAGAAGCTACATTGCATACTCTAAAAGGTAGAATCCAGTGTATAGACTAATCCTAAAATCTCATAATATTCTTCTCATAAATACATCTGCTCATTTAAATTCTTGAAATATCAGTAGAGGAGTTTGAAAGTGTAATAAATAAACTTCTCAGTTTTCATCACCCAGTAATAGATGAGTCCTCCAGTGAAGACGGAGAGAGTCTTCACGTCAGCTTTGTCTGTCCTGGAACTGCAAAGATCGGTTTAACACCATTTATTTACCAAGACTAATCAAAATCTAATCAAGCAGCCCCTTCCAGTGAGGTTGTAGAAATTGACAGGGTGGCTCTGTGTTTATTAGGTCCGACATGTTAAAACGTCTGCAAATGGACCTAAGAGGTTCTTGTTAAAGATGCACCTCACCCACACCAGGTAGGTAGTAAAGGGCTTTATGTTCTCAGAGAAAGTGTAGTTCTGTTGAGGAAGGATATAAGGCATGTAGGTGTTTTCTCCCTGCTCCTGGATCCATACCTCGTACTTAACCTCTCTCACCTTCAGGTACTTTAGATTCCACGGTATCTGCCAAGAGACTGTGAGTTTGGCCTCATTAGGGGTTTGTACTGATGTCTGACAGTGGGCTTCTCTGACCCGGCCAGGGTGAACTGTGCTGGCTATCTTTGTTTTTTTCAGGCTAGGCTTACTCTTCATGCCATCTTTGAGGACCTCGAGGAATGACGGAATGTCTACCAAAGTATCCTGGTAGATCCGGAAAAGCCATTCCGGGTTCCTGCAGCACAGGTGCCTTGGGACGTCCGTACTTGTCAGGATGCGCTCCTGCTCATCTTTTTCTAAGTGGGCAATGCCGCCTTGCTCCCACGGTCTGTCTGGATGGGTGACAGTGTTTTCCTCCTTAGAATTCCTCCAAAAAATGTAGTGAAGGTCCATGCCTGGTAGAGTGGCGAGGGTTTTATATGGAGTATACTGCTCTGGGTTCACAGCAAAGGGGAACAACTCTACCACAGTTGCACCTCTGGGGAGGAACATTGAGGTGATTAGCTGAGCTCCATGCATGCTGACCAACATGGAAGCAGCACTAATCACCTGGATGATACTAGGAAAAGACTGCTCCTCCAGGGATACTGTAACCACTCTCATCTGGAACGCCTGGGCTAAGGCCATTATTAGCTCTGCTTCATTCAGAATTAATCTTGTGGTCGAGCGACTAAACACAGCGATGTATTCATCTTTCTTGTCTCTCTTCCTCTCTTGCTCTGAGCTTCCTCCATCTGCCTCGTCCGGCTTTGTTAAGTTCATTTTTGCCATTAAAGCCTTGGCAAAATGTCTGATCTCATTCCCTGAAACCAAAATGTTGGCTTTGGGCCCCTGTGGCTGAACAAACCCATACTGGTACCAGGTGGTCATTTTGGACAAACCAACATAAGATTTAGTAAAACACATTAGTTTTCCAAAGTTCCTCAACTGCTCTTTAAGAAGTGGCTGCTTGCTGCTGAGAAGTCGATAGAGGTCGAAGTGTGGCCCTTCACCCCAGCCTTCCATGAACACGAGACGTGCCTCATCGTCCAAGTCGGAATACTGCTTCATGGTAAAGAAGGCTGGGAGAAGATCATCGTGGAATACGTGCATAAGGTTATCCGGATTGAATCTGTTGAGGATCAGAGTCACATCTGGTACAAAAACGGGTTTGGGCATGAACTTTAAAGCGCCAGCTGGGAGTTCTAAAAAGTTAAAATATTGGGTGTTGTGATCCTCTACTGAGGATAAATCTAGTAGGGCAGGTTGAAAGCGCCTAGATCCAAGATTAGGCAGCATGGCAGAGGAGTTGGAGTGGAAAAACACAAACTCCTCTGCCTCGGTGGAGTAGCACAAATAGTCAAAGCGGCAGATGCGGTCGGTGTGCATCTTGCCAGTACACACCATGCGGGTGCCATGTTCCTGGAGAGATTGCAGGGCTACATGGTAGTCGATGTGGGCCTGAGAAAGCTCCTTGGACTGCTGTGTCATATGCAACTCCTCCTCCAGTGAGGCTGCATGCTCGCTTAGCTTGGAGTACTTCCAAAGTAGGGCTGCAATCACGGAGACGAGTAACCCATTAATTAGCGCACCCAAGCTCATCCTGCAGCCCGCCACAGAAGCTCGCATCACTGCAGCCACTGAGGACCCGGCGCCCAACTCCAACTGGCCTCCAACCTAAGAGGGATGAGGCAAAACATTAACTGCCAAGCGATGACCTGAAACAGAGAAGAAAATACAGAGATGAGGGAACATTCATCCCATTATGGAACAGCAAAAAAAAAAAAAAAAAAAAAGCTCCTTATTGCAGTAGCATCAATGTACTGAACAGCTTGTTGACAAAGGGATCAAAAAGTTTCAGGATGGAAACTCTCAAGGACTGGACATTGATTCCCATAATCTTGAAAGATTAATCAGATATACCTCTTTCTGTATGCTACAATGCTGTGAAATGGACCTGCTGGAAGACTTGGTACAGTTCAACAGTAAAAAAGAGGTTTAATAAAGTGTAGAACAACAGGGTGCCAATAATTTTGTCACTGCTAATTTGGTTTAAAAGAAACAACCTTAAAATAAAACGAGATTAGTTTTTAAAATATTGAATACACTTAACAGATGTTATGCTGCTGCTGTAATAAAATGTGAATTAATCAGGAGGCTGCTTCCACATCTTTATCAGAGCTGCCAATAAATGTAGATGAAAAAGGAACATTTTCTGTGACTGTTACACATGAATACATCATTTATGAATATCTAAACAGAGCTATACATATTTCCTTCCTGCCCTGCAGTTTGCCTTTAGATGTGAAAGAGCACAAACAACTGACCTCCAGTCAGTAAGTATCAAAAACAAACATCATTTGCATTCATATTACAGTTTCACAATGTACTGAATTGCAAAAGCCAATATAATAATTGTAAGAAACTGCTTGGACACAATATTTGGTAGAATACTATATTTCATTAACATTTCAGCTGTCAGGCTTTTACACTCTGCATAATGGTAATAGTAGGCCCTGAAATTATGTTTGGTGTTGATGTGAATTGGAAAAGAAGGGACAGTGTGAGGAAACTGGAATAATTCCCCTACCCTGGTCCTCTTGCTTCAGTCCAGATTATTTCAATTAACAAGCGTTTGCTGAACTGTAATCAGCTGAATCGGGCGTATTAAAGCAGGGAAACATCTAAAACATGCAGGGCAGTGTGCCACAAGGACCAGGATTGAGAAATGGGTTTAAGCAATAGTATATATAATAAAAAAAAATCTTGATATTGTGCATCTCTGATTCATATTCCCATTTTGTGTGTGAGATTATGCTACTTCTATAAGAGAGAAATTCATTTAGCACATTTACAATTTGGGGTACCAATGAGTGGGGATAAGTCAGTAAGCTAAGGAGAGTAAAGACCAGTCTAAAGAAAAACATCAACAAATATGTTTGTTGAATCTGAATCAATCCTCTGAGTAAATTGGTCAAGACAGTAATACAGTGTAGGTATATCAGTGAAGCAAAACCAACAAATTAATACACAGACCATATTCCATCTTTATATAAGATGGATTCAGACATCCATGATGTGGCTTTAGCTCTCACCTTTGGAAACAATCTCCCTTTATTTTTACAAAGCAATTCTCCTCACCTTATGTTTACTCTGATATGTTAGGACAAGTGAGACTGCGAGCAGGCACAGAAAGGAACATTGCTCTCTGCTCTCCTCATCTGCATACTGAGAGAACAAGTGAGTCATTGAGAGACGCCAAATCAAAGGAACGGCTAATGGCCAGCAGCTGCCTGCACACACAAAGCAACTGGCATGCCAAATATCCCTTTAAGTGCTAGTCTAATTAGCTAACAGACTTACATCAAGTGTATTCTGTTCAATTCATCATCATGCAATCACTAATAATGATAAATGGAAGTACACACTAATAATGTTGCAGTGTCTGTCAGAAGCTGGTCTCTCAACAGGGGCTCAAATTAAACTAAGGTAAGAGTCTATGTGGACACTGAGATTTTAATTAATTAATTCACTAAGTTTTGAACAAAATGCCCCTTTATCACATACGCTGAATTATTCTGCCCATGTTGCCGTCATGCTGCTGCCCTCTCACAGCACTAGCAGTCTGCGCTGTTCCGTTCAGTCCCTGAGCTATTTCTGACATCCATGCAAGTGCAATGTCACTGGCAATAGGGTCACCTTTTTAGCTCAAACCCAGTGGAAACACACAGGCACAATGCAGGCACAGTAAGAATGAAGCAATGAAACGCTGGGTTTATGAGACAACAGAAAGGTCCACATCTTGATGATCATCTTGAATATTTAGCTGAGAAGTGTAGTTAATGACTGATCAAATATTTCCTGTTTGATTAATCTACTCCCCAATGGGTAGTCAAGGGCGTCTCTTCCAGGACCTAGACTAAGACCACATCCTCCAACACCAAGACCAGAACCTCCAAGACCACGACCAGGACCAAACCTACCGAGACCAAGATGAAGATCCAACCTTCCAAGACCAAGACAAAGATGCTCCAAGACCAAGAACAAATGTTTAGAGTTCAACTAATATTTGTTTTTAGGATACTAGGGATTTTTTTGTATACCTCAAAATACAAATGGTAAAACAGTTAATTATTCAAACAATGCTACTTTTAAACTAATAATTATCACGATAACTAATATTTAAGTTATTAACTTCAGCCTTGCATTGATGATACATAATCTGGGAGATGAAGCATCAAAAGGTCTTCTAGAGTCGCACTTATCTGACAAACGTTGCTCAGCAGAATCTGATGCAGATAATAAAATGATCGGAATGGCCAACAACTGAGCTAATTTGGGAAGAAGTGAATGGATTCGAAAAGGCTGCATGAGGATCACGACAGAAACTGAGCCTCATGCTTTACGCATTGATCAGATGAATGCTGCAAGTTGTAAATCCTGTTCCAATAAATCCATAAATCACAGCGCATGTCCTGTAAGCACACAGGCTCCTGAATCTAGGGACATCAACTTGTACGAAGAGGAAGAACAAAATGATCCACAATGGTTGCTTGATTAGTGTGAAGATAAGTGTTGTGATGATCTGGCCGAGTTAGTGCTTGGTAGCCTGGAGGACCTGATGCATTTTAATCAGAATCCTGGAAAGCAGTGGCAGAGGGTCCAGTGGGAGGGGAGTGGTGCACGGTTACAGCCAGATTTCCAGCTCTCCTCCAGCCCTCCAAGTGTTTTTCTCTACACCAAATCCCCATAGCTTCCATTTTTCAGTTAGTTCCATAAGTGCTCAAACGCTTCCCTAAAGCAGTGGTCAACTCGGAGCTGAGTGTTTCGTCGAAGTCTGGACCAGTGTTCCCCTTCTTTCCGGACACCTGCTGACCGTGACAGTGTGTCGTTATTTGATGTTATTTTTATTTCTTGATCCAAGCTGATCATGGCCTGTCAGCTTGGATCAAGTTTCCTGGACCTCAGCGTGGCACCGTGGAGGCTTAATGGCCCAGCAGCCGTTACCGGGTTGTACCAAGACAAGTCTCATGCCCGTTCTCTCGCTTTGCATCCATTTCTTCTTCATGTCCAGACAGACTGTTAAAAGTTTTGCAATCTGCTTCAGAGGAAAAAACACTGGCTGCCTGATAACAACAGCCAGCGAGTGTGAGAAAACCCCCATGGTCTATGTTTGATACATCACATGTCTGACAACCTGTCTATTGCAAACTAAGGCTAAGTACTTGATTTATAGCACACTGCTTTATGTTGTCTCTTTCCTCTCAGGGTACATGGGCTGGTGTGGGCTTTTTGCTGAACGTTTAAGTGACAAAGACAAAAAGGAAGAAAATGAAATGTCAGCAAAAACCCCTGTAGAACATGACTCTACCAGGTGTTAGCAGCCAGTTAAGAGCACAGCTAATGAGCTCCCTAGTCAGCACAAACTGTAGAAGCTACAGTGGGAGTCCACTGTAGTTTCTAAAAACTATGCAGCAACCCCAATTAGTTCTAACTCTTTCTGTCTAAAATCTGAATAATTGCTTTCTCCATAAACATTTTTGCTACTTCTTTACTCTGTGAGACATCTTCTGAAGATGTACCTGTGATTGTAGGAAGGTGTGTATTCTGTGCTTATACAAGTTTACACTTCCAGCATTGATGTGTAAAACTCAGATTTTGAGCATCTCTGTCTTTAAACAACAGGTTTCTTTGTTTTCTCAGAAAATCCAGTTTCAGTGGTGAGATGCGGTCTAAAAAAAACTGATAAAACGTCGCCATTTCGGCCAGGTTGTCAAGTGCTCCCAGGATTTCAACATTTTTAGTGTGAAATGTATAAATCTTTTATGAAAAGCGTTTGCATTCAGACGAGAGTGCAGCTGAAAAATAGAATTTAGCCAATTGTTCATGTCAGTGTGGACAACATGTTCTTGAGCTGCTCCTTTTCCCTGACTGTAAGTCAAAAATGAAATCTATTTCTGGGTTTCACTTGTTTTTCTGTGTTAGTTTGACATCCAGACAGCCGTGTCATTCTTGGTGTAAAGAATGACACACCTGCTCAAACTGAGGTGCATGAAGATGCACTAAATAATGAGAAACAGGACAGAAATGGGCAGTACCGGTGCTAACACCAGTGTCCTACTATAGACCAGTGTCTTTCAGTGTGTATGCAGGTGACTTGAACACTGTAGTGGAGGCGTGTAGCTCTTGTTTTGGTGCTATGTCTCCACGCTCCTCCTGCTCTCTGTTAGCATCTACAGTCACATTATTCAGTCTTATTATAAGAAACAATGAGGGAAAAATAATAAATCCTGGTAATCCTGGTACAGAGCAGCCATAAGGAATAGAGTTTGGGATCACTCTGTAAATACCTACACTGCTCCCGAGAGACCCAACCATGCTTTAAACTTATGTTAGCACGATGAACATGATTAATTAATTAATAATAAAGTTTCTAAACATTGCAACTGCAAAATGGTTATTTCCTATGAATACCAATTGACTACAAATGAGAATATATCACCAATCAACTGCTCAGTCAGCTCCGGTTTTGTGGTTCATTGACCCTTTGCGCATGACATCACACTTGTCTATAAAGTCCGGTTCACATGGGGAGGTGTGAATGCACAATTGGATTCTAGTGTCGACCACAAAAGCAAACTCTGGTCTGCCTAATATCACATTTATTTCGTTGATTTCTGTGTAAACATTTTCATAGGGTGCTGAGTGGTCGACAGCACAAAACAGACAAAGGTGCAAATCAAACTTATCATTTTATCGTAAACCTTTTGATGGAGACAGAAGATGGCGATGGATAGCTCCATCAATCATTAGGATTGACAATCGGCGTATTTATCGAATTGAACACTTTTTACAAGGTAAGAAGATTCATTTTCAAAAACTTCATAAATAAGTAAGATTAGTAAGATACAATTAAATATTGCATTATGGTGAAGGTACGAGACTAATCATTAGAAACCAAAGAGAAAATGCCCTACAATCATGCAGCCTACCCTGTAGGGAAAAAAGGTTAGCATCTAGGCTTTTGTACACTTTTAAGTCTGCTCTGTTGTGAGAGAGAACGCTGTGAATTCAGGCAAATTTTATCCATTCAACAAACATGCCAGGAGGAAGGAGGTGTGAATCGGATTCTAAGCTAGCTGTTTCTAACTGTTGTAAATTCCGTTGTTTATTAGCCCCAGCTAGTTGTGCTACTTCCACAGACAAATTAGCTCGACTTCAACAATTAGAAACCATAGCTACACGGTCAAAAACTTCGGAAAACAATCACAGTCGCTTGGTTCAATACCACTATCCCTCATTTCTGAAGTCTGTCATGGTGCCTCAGCATGATTGACATAGTAGAAAAAGTGTCAGTACATCCCCAGACAACAGAATGATCCTCCTAATAATCCCCAGTCTATTCTCAATAAAACACTGCAGCTCTCCTCATTGTTTACACTTCAGCAGAGAGCCATATGCTGCTGTGTGTACAGCTGAGCACTTCCTCTCTCCATGCTGCCCAGTGGTGACCTCAAGTGTCATACATATATTTATTTAGCAAACTGTTAAGGTAGCGTCAAAATCCCTTTCATTTCTTGTGCCTAGTTGTGAGATAAAGCCTTTAAAGTTTGTTTTGAATATGAATCCAGCCACTAATCCAAAGAATAACTTTATTTCTAAATAGCTCATTGAAAAAAAAAAAAAACAACAAAAAAAAGTTGCTTAAAATCGGTGGAAAATGCTGAGTGGATTTCTGGAAAAGGTTCATCGTGGTCTCATTTTTCACATTACAAAAAAATTGCCATTTTAACAGGGGTGTGAAGACTTTCGGAGTTTTCAACCCGAGATGTACTTCCTTGCTGAGGAGACATTTGGGACAGGGTTAGGGGAGCAGGTCGTTCTGACACAATCACCAACAAACCCTCACATTTATAACCTCCTATGAACCAACATTTGGATCTTTACAGAAGAATGCTATGAAGTTAATGCTAACAGACAGCTTCCTTTATAACAAAACACTCAACTATACACTGGGTCTGAATATACCCAGCACAGAAAAAAACATGCAAATCAATTCATATTCATGCGTTTCCACATCCACAAAGCACTGAACTGAATTATTTCCTCCTAGAAAAAGAATATTCCCAGAAGGCAACTGAAAGCTCTCCTTCACAGAGAGGCGCTGCAGTTACAAGAAAATAGGCAAATAAATCCCCCTGAACGGCTCTGAAGACAAGAACAGAAGTGCATATCAAAGTGCTACAAAAACAACCCTGGTACCCAGGCTGGGTCCCTGCTAGGAATTAGGGACCTTTAGATGGACCCAGATTGGGTCGTCCTTCATTACAAAATATGCTTGTGATTATTTCTAACCTAGCTAACTTGTAAGAAACATGAAGTATGCCATCATGTGAACCTTTTTGTTAAGTAAACAATAAGCAGGTCCAGACTTGGACTTGAACTGCACCCAGGTCACAAAAACAAACACTAGGGACTTGACTTTGACTTTGCTGGAGATCAGAATCTCATGTAATCAAGAGTGAAAGGTACAAATCAATAGGGGCACACTGGTTTGTTTTGGTGCTTATTGTCCTCGCGTGTTCACAGAAACTACAACATTTCAGTGCCACGAAACAGACCTAAAATGAGAAAAAATGTCCTGTGAACATCTGTGCTGTGATGCAGAGACGGCCTCTGGTTCATGTGACCAGCTGGCTGCGGGGTCTAAAAGCACACCCACAATTGTTTCTGTAGCAAATACTCTAAAACAAGTTCTCCTGATATCTGTTAGAAAGAAATAATGAAAGGGAGATGTCTGAAACACACTTCATGTGTAGAGCTTCATGACAGCTCTGCAGCACCTTGACCAGAGGTCACATGGAGGTGAACATTCGGTCGGGTTGAACGGTGATTTCTGAATGCCAGGTGGCAGCAAACATCAACCAAATGTCTGGAGAGGAACCTTCCTGAAGCCTCCCATCTGACTGCAGCAACACCACCACTGTTCTTAAGCGGGTAGTATTATGTATTTTCCAGCCAAATAAAATAATTTCATAGCACAATCAAGTAACAAAGTTAACTTCAGTTGTTATAAAAATGCAATACATATGAAATGCGATTAAAAAGAAATTAGACTTCATATTACAATGCCTTGAATTTGGGTCTCTGTCTCTTTAAAAAAAACTCCTGCTCTTTCTAAAACTCTGCCATCAATATGTCATCACAACATGGTTCCTCTGCTGCCCTTTAATATTTTTTACCAGCGTTGCACTGAGAAGTAGCTCCTATAAGCGCTCAGCAAATGCGTCATTCCACCAGGTGTTGCTAATTGCTGCTGACTAGTCTGAAGGAGAGGAGTCATGGAGGAGGCCTGCTCTGTGAGGCAGAATCAGAAATTGCAGCTCTGAGGAGAAGCTACGTCCTCAAATGTCCACCAGGGAGTTTTCCACAGCCAAATGGTTGCCATGGAGATTAAAGGATTTCTCAAACATGCATGAAAGAATCAAAGCAACACTCCAGGTGTGTTTTTGACAAGGGAATAACATCATAACACATTGTGAAACTTAAAAAACGTCTATTTTACATAAAACTGTCCCTTTAAAATGCTTGTTCAACCCAGAATTTATGAATTCTACATTTATTCAACCTAGTTTCTAATTATTGAGGCTAAGAATATACCGCCAAGTATAAAAGCACAACAGTTGAAATGCTAATGAAATATACTGGCATATTCTACCAAATATGGTGTCCAGGCAGTTGTTTGTGATCATCGACTAATACTGGATTGACTTTTGTGATTCAGCACATTGTTCAGTTGTATATGAATGCAAATGATATTTGCTTTTGATGCTTACTGACTGGAGGTCAGCCTCCAGGGCTGTGTATAAACGATGCACACAAAAATAGAAAATATTCCTTCTTTCCATCTACATTTATTGGCAGCTCTGTTAAAGATGTGAACATGCCATTTTTCTACACAATCATCCAGAAACACTCAGAACTAAATTTGAGTCTCAGTTCCTGCTGAGGTTAGAAGCTCCACATGCCTACGTTTGTGATGGTAGGGAAGAAAAATATTTTTCCCTGGCATCACACCACAGAATCCAGATGGCATGTAGATGGAGCCTAATGGTTGTCATGGAGATGTGATGAACCCAAGACGCCTCTTTTTGCTGTAGGTCTCCAGCAGAGAGCTCCAAACAGGTTTTTCCCTGCCTGACCTTCCCATCCCCCTCACGGTGTGCAGGGGGAGATTTACATGGATCCTCTAATGGGACTGTCCCGGTGTCCTAGTAAATAAAAACTATTTTTTAAAAACTTTCTTTATGAACACAGTACTATTTTTAAACGCGTTTTAGACCAGATTGTAAAGAGCTAGCAACTGCTTATATAAATTTAAAGTGTTCAGCTTTTACTTGCATATTTTCATTCATATTTGACACTATCATGACAGCCAGCAGCTGGACCCGCTCCGGTTCTAAACATGCTACACTGAAGCCTCCAGCTGTGTGTCTGGTGCAGCTCTTACCTGCAGTCCCACTAACAGAGACGGCGTCGGCTGTGCGGCTCTGTGAGGACAGTCCGGAGGTTAGCTCATTCAGGCTCCATCAGTCCGGAGACAGGAAGCCACCGGAGGAAACACCGGCTTGGTCCGTTACAGAGAAGCCCCCCACACTTCACCGTGTCTGGGTTGGTCCCGGCCGGCCGGGCTGTCAGGGGGACAGACAGGGAGACGGAGACAGAACCACAGGCAATGGAGCCGCTCGGAGGAGACAGA
The DNA here is from genome assembly GCA_903067075.1 of Micropoecilia bifurca. Classification (NCBI taxonomy): domain Eukaryota; kingdom Metazoa; phylum Chordata; class Actinopteri; order Cyprinodontiformes; family Poeciliidae; genus Micropoecilia; species Micropoecilia bifurca. The sequence continues at coordinate 12,736 of CAEGAF010145263.1, forward strand.
GGAGCCTGACTCTATGGAGCTCCGCAGGAAGCGGAAGCAGCTCCGATGAGCGGGGGGGGGGCTTAGAATTTTTTTCCCTCCCTCTTTTTAACTATCTGTCAGAAACAGCATTTACAAGTATGTGACCCGTTTTACTGAATTTACAAATTTGAATAAAAACTACATATAAATCATTAGATATACAAATATAAGAGTCTCATTATTGTTGCTTTAGCGCCCCCTTCTGCTTGGGCGTCAGAACATGTGACAAGTGATGCCGCTGATACCTGAAATGAGGCAGTTATTACTTAATTCAATTTAGTTTTAATGTATAATGACAAAGAATTGGCTGCTACTCCCCACTCTTTTTATTGTAATGAATTTTTCACAAGTATCCGTCTACTAAAGCATGCACTGTGAAAACTGGTTGGCAATAAAAACAATAAATTAGACTTTGGGAAAAATACACCATTACGTCAAATGTTTTACTTACAAATGCAACTTAAAAGTAAAAAAGCAATGATTTGTTTGCTTGTGCTTTTCTCAGTGTACTAACAATTTTTACACATTCAGCTCAGTTTCTTCATGCCACAAATTTAATGCTATTCCAAGCTAATTTCTAGATCAAGATCAAATTTATATGCAAAAATACATTTAATACAGATGGTTTCAAAGTCAACTACATTATTCCAGTTCAATCCTACTTGTTAAACAAATACACCCAAGTTCAGATTATAATTCAAATAGTTGGAAAGTTACTTCAGGAAACCCAGCAATTCCTCACACTGTCCATTCATGTAACAAAAGTAGAAAGGGGAAACTTCCTTTTAACAGGAAGAAATCTCCAGCAGAACCAGAACCAGGTTGAGCGTGAGCAGCCATCTGCCATGGCCGACTGGGGGTTTGAGAAAACAGAGCATATACACACACATTTAAATCTTGACAGGACATGGTGTATGGTGGTCATGTGGCTAAAAAGACAGTTTCACTGTCATTAAGTCGGTCACTGCTGAGTGATGATTGGCTCGACACCATGAAAGCAATCCAGACTAAGGATGTAAGAAGTGGGTTTCCCCTCAAGAACTCTCAGGTCGACACACACCAGCTCTCTGACCATGTTACTCACATTTCACACACACCTAACTCCAACTGAGCCATAAGGAAGTTCTGCTCTCCCACATTTCACACCAGGAAAACCAAATGCTACAGGAACAGAAGGCAGATCTGTCCTTATGTGGGTTAAATCCTGATGTTTCAGAGGAGTTGTGTCCACAACGCCTGTGCGTGTGGGAGTGTGCATGAGGTGACCTTCAGATGCTGCCACCCAAACACTCGTTTCTCACCTGCAATTGACTTCTTCAGATCATCAGTGCAAGAGTGTAAGGGAGGTCAGCTCTCTGGTGAACCTCTGAAGAAGGCGTTGCTGATGTGACACTCGTGCAGGACGTGTTAGTATTCATGCTGCGCCACAGCTCTAACTCCCTCCATCACGGCCCTCCAGAAGTCAGCTTGCAGGTTTTTTTTCCCAGAGACAGCTTGGAGCTCTGAGGTTAATCCGTTAAATTCTGAAGTCAGGGTTTTGTCTCATCGACTCTCTTCTCTCCTCTCATAGCTTTCTCCACCATTCATTACCTCAGACACACACATACACACACATATCAGTGCTTTGAGCTGTGACTAAAGCCTCCTTGTGTCTCTGTATTTGTCTTTGATCTGTGTTAAAAGTTAGAGTAGCTTCTGCAGATTGTGCAGGACAGGAGCAGATACAGTTCATGCTGGAAGCTTCCAGCTGGGAGCTGTAGGTTGACTGTCAGAGCATCAGGGAACAAACATGACTGCTGCTTACAAGCAAAGGCTTGGTAAAGTGATCATGCAACCTTTTTATAAAACCTTTTTCAGCTGAAAACATTGATCTTGCTTCATAGGTGTGAAAAGTTAACTTTCCAGGACTTTTCTAAAGTTGAATGAGATCAGCTTGCTTTCTTCTTTAAGACCTGATAATCATATTTATCCTTAATATTGCTCTTTTGCTAGTTACCTACAAGTAGCTTTAACTTGTGACATACATTTTCAGAAATATTGCTGTTGATATGTTTCATCACCTTGAAACATGTCCACAGCCAAATCCTTCCTGAACCAGCCTGGTTTAGAAAAACAAATTTATTTCTAGATTAGATCATTGTAACACTGTTTGCTGGAATCTCCAGTCTTATAACTAACTTCAGTTCATGCAGAACACTGCAGCAAGATGTTTAAACATCACTCATATTAAAATCTCTACACCAACTTCCAGTAAAACAGAACAGATAATAGGTTTTAAAATCCCACTAACCTTATTGATCTGCCCTGTTTTGTATGTTTCTACGATGCTAAAAGAATATAATAAACAAATATTCACATAGCTGTTTTCTCCAACTTTTAGCTCATGAATTTCTGTTGTGACATATTTCAATTATTTTCTTTTTTATTTGTGTAAAAAGAAAATAACTTTTTCACAAATGTCATTTTTGCCCTTAATAATAAACACCTTCATTTGAAAACTGGATCTTGTGCAACCTTTAATTATCTTTGACTAATATTCAAATTGGTTTGATGCTTTAGAAACACTGAATCGTGACAAACATTCAAAAAAAAGGAAGTGAAGAATGGGGCAAATGCTTTTTCATCCCACATACTTTAAATCTGGTTTGATATGAACGGACTGAATTGCCTTTTTCTGTACAGTGCCTTGTGAGTCTCAGTTCTCGTATGTGGTGAACCAAACCGGCGTGACAAAAATAAACTGAGTTGAATTTCAATAGGGCTGCACAGGGGCACATTTGGTAGAGCTTTTGCCTTGCAGCAAGAAGATTCTGGATTCGATTCCCGGTCCCGGTCTTTCTGCGTGGAGTTTGCATGTTCTCCCTGGGCATGCATGAGTTTTCTCCGGGTTCTCCAGTTTCCTCCCACAGTCCACAAACATGACTATCAGATTAAATGGTCTCTCTAAATTGTCCCTAGGTGTGAGTGTGTGTGTGCATGGTTGTTTGTCCTGTGTGTCTCTGTGTTGCCCTGCGACAGACTGGTGACCTGTCCAGGGTGACCCCGCCTCTCGCCCAGGACGTTAGCTGGAGAGGAACCAGCAACCCTCCTGACCCCATTAAGGGACACGAGAATAAAGAAAATGGATGGATGGATGAATTTCATTAAAGAAATAAATTGCTGAAGCTGCCTAATGTTCATATTTAATGAAGATGGCTTATTTCACTCCTCTTTCTGAGGCTCTACTGTCATGACCTCCTTGTTCTTGAAACATAGATGAACTGCTGAGTCCTGAACCGACACCTGGCTGTTCTGACCCAGAGCTGCATACGCCACACCCCTTACCCTGTGTTGCTGTTAGTCCTTGGGATGAAGTAACCATGTTGCAATCCTAGAAAGGCAGTAATATTTTGCTCCTTAGTATCTCAAATACGTCAGCCTGAATCAACCGGATAGTAAAATGACGTCAAGTCCCATCAGGATTTAGTTCTACTTCACATCCTGTTTCTGTTTCTATTTCTCTTTCTGTGCTCACAAGAACCTCACAGCACAAAGGTCGTATGAATGCAGCGATGACATCGTCCAGATGGGCTTTAATGAGCCAAATGTAATATGTACTGCCAGCAGCAGGCCATTAACTCAGAGTTGTTACACAATTTAAAAAAGGAGCCAAACATTAGAGTAAAGCGTATCAACAGGGGACAAAGAAAGGAGGACACATTTTACTAGATCTAATTCAGAGCATTTATTCAGAGATGAGACAAAATATATAATTAAGCCATAGTATGACTGAAATTTTTAATCTGAGTAAAAAAAAAACACACATACACAAAAAAGAAAATGTAAAAAATGTTCACATTTAGGTTCATCTTCATCCCAAAGCTGCTGGGATTTGGTCCAGAAGCAATTTTCTGACAGCCATTTTTAATCCTTTGATTAAAAGCTTATCTCATAAAAACAGGCATCCAAGCCAGATACTGACTGCCTCCAGCACAACACAATAAATAGATAAATACGTGCAGAAACGGTGATGTCTGAACAGGATGTAATGGGTCTTTGTTTATTTTTATTGTTATTTCAACTTTATGTTCTCTTTTTGTAGAAGCTACATCTGGTCTCATGTGCTTAGCTGTGCCACATTGACTGAGTTACTGTCAATAACTTCACCTTTTCCTATAGATGATGCTCTTGGCCCCGTCTTTCAGAGGTTGACCTTGTCTGTCTTCTACAAAAAGCAACCAAAGGAGCTTAGACAAACTCTGTTATTGTTGTAAAAGCCTGTCTCTTTCGTGGCAAAGGTCGGAGCGTTTGTCAGCCTCTAAAGGCTTTAGGAGATTATCTGTAAAATGTTTTCCTCTCCTTGATGAAGAAATGAGCTACTGCTGCCATTAACTTTTTACTTTTCTTTAACACAAAAAATACACCAGGATCTGCTGTTTCTCTCTTAGTTTATCTGTTCTGTCTTCTCAAACCCCCAGTCAGCTGTGGCAGACGGCCGTTCACACTAAGAGATTTTCCTCTCTAAAGTTGCTACATGCATCCTCAATGTAAGGGATTGCTGTAAAGTCGATGACACAAGTGTGCACAAAACTTTGTTGTTATAAACTTCCCCCGCAATTTCACAATTGCGATGTTTTTATTAAATAAGAAACGCATTAGAAATCACATGTGAATAAGTTTGTTGACGCGAAAATCATTAAAACATACAGCCAACTTCTTCCCGTCGTTGACTTCTTTATGGTTTGCACCAGTGGCTACATCTGGGTCTGGTTGTGACGTGTGTGATGCGGAAAAACTCTTTCTCTTGCAGTTTTGCGAAACACATTTCAATACAGTTAGAGCAAAAAGTCTTTCAAAATATTTTTTTTTCCAAAATTGGCATGTTTCCACTAAGCAAAGTTATTGTCCAAATGTTAAATGGAAATGCGGCTATATTTCTACTAACCATAAAATTGTGCAATTTGAGCATTTAGAAATAAATTTGCTTAATACACACCAATTTTGGAAAAAAAAAAAACTCTTGTTTCTTGGAAGTTTTGATGCTAGGATGAGCCGCTTGATTTTTTTTTTTTTTTTTTTTTTGTGGTCGTATCAGAATTGGCTTAACTGGCAAAACTGGAATCGAATCACTTTTTCTGCATCACACTAGTCACGTGATCAACAACCTGATTTTGCCACTGGAGCAAACAACGACGAAGATGACAGGAAGTGGTTTGACGATGATGACCCTACATGTTTGTTAATGATTTATTTTGTTAACAGTGAATGACTCGAAGCAATCCGCTTGATTTCTTTAGATGGAAAACTTTTTAAACTAATTTGAATAATACATCTGAATTGGACTGCACTGTTTCATAATTAGGATGAATTGAAACACATAATTGAATTTAGTCAATTTTTTTGTGAGACGATGTGTTTATATCTGTAAGTAAACTGACTTAAAGCCAAACTGAATTTGGTCTGTTTTTCTCCACAGTCATCAACCTTTGGTCACATTGAGGAAAATACTTTTCTATCCATAGACATGAGTTCAACTCCAGTTCAGTTCCAGTTTGCTGGGTTCAGCCGGGTCACAGGTCCCTCCTGAGATGTATCCTCTTGTCTCTGATGTGCTGGAGGATGTATTGCCCCCTCTCCTCCACCAGACGGACCAGAGGCCTGAGAGCTGTGTACCCGCCACGGCTTTCCCAGAACTCCTTGTCTGCATAGAGGGAGCGCAGCAGCAGATGCTCCAGACAGCCAGAGCGGAGCACGGACACAGCTTTCTCTGGAAACCTGAGCAGAGATGACAGATGACGTGAAACAGCTTCATCCTGCTGCAAGCTCCATGGTAGGGCTAATGCAGCTTCCTCACACCAAGGAGTTTCTATTTGTGTCCAAATTAGTTTTAGGTTTTCATTAAGAAGTTCTAATTCATTTTGTTGTGTTTATCAGTAAGAAATAGAAATGTATTTGAGACCATTTAATAACTATCTTATTGAGTTTTTGAGTAGAGGACAATAGAACTACAAAACAGGACTTATTCTTGAGAACTATAAACAACAGATAATATCTAAACTTTAAACTTATAAAAACCCCTTGCACTGTTTTACATCGCTACTTATTCCGTCTGTTAAACTTATCGCTGTTGCTAATTGTCTAAAAATCTTTTAGAAGAAAAGCTGGTGATACTTCACAGTATTAAAATTTTAATACCAAAAAAAAATCCAGTCTTACATCTGTTAAAAACAAAAAAGGTTGTGTTTTTTTTCAGTGATCATTTTTGGTGTTAGGTTCTGATCCTTTACACGCAAAAAAATACTCTTTTAAAATTACCAAAATAATATCTCTTTCTATTTTTTTAGGAATGCCAATGTTAACTTTAATATTCAGTTTTCCTGAATTTTAAGCTCTCTAAAGCCATTTTTTCTTGAAATAATCTCCTCCACTTTTTTAATAGTTGGAAAATAATCTCCTGTTCATTAATCAGCTCTTCTGCTTAAATATCTCCATATGTCAGCTCTCAGTCATATCCAGTTATTGCTGGTTTCATTATGAGATTTTATTTTGGATTTCGACTTTTTTGTTTTAATCTGCCTCAACATTTCATGACAACAGCATGTCAGTTTCTGTTAGAACTTAAAAAAACTCTGGTTTTCAATCGTTGACTTTGTAAAAGACTTTAAAATAACTGAACAACTCTCTACGGTGGGACATCGGGTGGTGTTGATTTTTGCATTGGTGACTGGAAAGGTTGTTAGATGTTTAATGTGTGTCCTGTTTTGTAATGTAGATGTGGGTAAGTGTGTGTGTGCGTGTGTGTGTGTGTTCTGTTTGTTCAGCAGTCACACTGTTCACTCACTCATCAATGCCCTCAAGCAACCTGAAGTTGAGGTTGCTGCTGGATTGCTTTGGTCTGCCAGCATTATCTATGAACACGAGTCTGGAAGGATCCGTCTTCCTCACCTGTGCAAACAGACGCACAGGTAAACAGATGGCAATGTGCTATTATTTATTTATTTATTTATTTATTTATTTATTTATTTATTTATTTATTTATTTATTTATTTATTTATTAATTATCCTTTATTTCACCAGGAAAATTCAACTGAGATTAAAAATCTCTTTTAGAAAAGAATCTTGAAGATATTAAATATCGCTTTATTGGAAATGTACTAGTACCAATGATTCTACCGGATCCGCATCTGTGACAGATATTTTTATTTTCTGATATTTAGTTTGCAGGTAAATATTTTAGTCTGTAAACTGACATATTTAATTTGTACAGTCTGGATATGTTTTATTTTCACTTATTTCAAGTGGACAAAAACCATGCCATGCATTCAAGTGGTCTGGATCAAAAACATAACGAAAAATAATAATAATTGAAATAATTATCAACTTGTTTAGTAATGTAATCATTTCATTACATTAAAACAGCATAGATGAACAGCATGCTACAGTGTAATCTAAATGTGAAAAGAAAAATTTCAGCCCCAAGGGAAATGAACAAAGGAAACTGATTCAGTCCATTTCATCATATTAAATTTCAACATTCCCATTACTATGATAATAACGATATGGCAACAACATAGAAAAGAAAAATTGCAGGACTTATACAGCTGTTTGAAACAGCAGTTTCTGTAAGACTTAGATTTTTAAACTGCACTAGTGACGTATAATTGCTTTGCTCACCAGGATGTGAACCAGCTGCAGCTCCTTGCTGTTGTCACACTTAATGTTCAGACGGTTCTCCACACAGAGTTCTGCTGGATCAGGTGTAAATCCACAGCAGTTCCTGTCCAGACGGTCGTTTACCTGGATAAGAGAAAAAAGGGAGCACAAGAAATATGTCAGATAAAAATAAAATAAATACAGGCAATGTGAAAAATTACATTTTTATCTCATATAGTCAGAAAACGGGGTTCTGTCTGATCTGCAGCGCATGGTGCACCTCAGCTTGAATGAACAGGAATCACTAGTCTGAATGACGTTACCACACAAATGACTCAGAACATCAAACATCTGGGCTTTACTGACTGACAGTGAATGTTACTGCTCTTAAACAGCGTGCAACTCAAGCCCTAATAATTTAAACTAGTGATTTTTTAAATTCGTTTTGTTGTGGTGGGGAATCTACAGAATGGATTCCAATGAAGATAATTGTAATACTTATGCCACACCACAAGGTGGCAGTAGTGACATCAAAACAAGAAGATTCTGAGCCTGGGTAAAACGTTGCCAAGTCAACAAAACTTTTTTTCTTCCTTCTTTACTATTTTAAAAGCCCGTTGCTAAATATAGGATAGTTTGTTTTCTTTGCCAGGCTATGGAATAATTATGTTCTTGCTGTTCCTGGAAACAAACTCCAGCTGACCCTGTGGCTGTTGGCTCCCCGTATAGCAGCTCTCCTCATGTTCTGCTAACAGATACTCCTATGGCAGGTCAATCTGCCATAAGCTGCTCGGTTTTGTTCTCCAGATCTATGTAAGCCTCATGTGTGACCTTGGTCACTGGTGGTTTGCAACATTCAAGAATACCTGCCTATAAAACTTCATTCATAAGAAGGCCTTGTGGTTCTGGCTCCATGGTTCACATGTATCATTTTGCTTCAGCAAAGCTCATTCTGTAGAAGCTGCTGCTGCACAAAGTAAGAGACATTAAACACCAGACTTACCTGCCATACCTACCTGTCCACCTCTCAACCTGCCCTGTCACCATCAACCAATCAGAATACTCCCGTGACGCTCAGTTCCTAGACTAATCACTCTGATATTATCAATGTTTATGTCTGAACATTGTCACATTTACTACTAAGTCCCACCTCACCAGCAGCATTTTGGAGGATTTTCATTGCATTTTGTGAATCCCTGATGGTCAAGAATTACAATAGCTCAGCCTAAAAGGAACAGATTCATGGGCTAGTTTTTGAGAATCACCCCCAGACAGGATATTTCTAAATTTGGCAATATAGAAAGGAGGAAACTCTAGGTCCAAAGTTAATGTAGGTTTTAAGTAATAAACAACATAAACTTTAAGTTTGAGGACTTACTACCAAGAGTGAACATCAGCTCTCCATCCATTTTCTTGACACCCTTGTCACTTAGTGGGGTCGGGAGGGTAGCTGGTGCCTATCTCCAGCTAACATTGCGGGCGAGAGGTGGGGGTCACCCTGGACAGGTCGCCAGTCTGTCGCAGGGCAACACAAAGACACACAGGACAAACAACCATGCACACACACACACACACACACACACACACACACACACACACACACACACACACTCACACCTAGGGACAATTTAGAGAGGCCAATTAATATGATGGTCATGTTTTTGGACTGTGGGAGGAAACCGGAGTACCCAGAGAAAATCCACGCATGCACAGGGAGAACATGCAAACTCCATGCAGGAAGACCGGTGCTGGGAATCGAACCCAAAACCTTCTTGCTGCAAGGCAGCAAATGTGCAGCCTGAACATCAGCTCTCTTTCAGTCTAATTTGAACCTGATTTCAGGGATGCTGCTGTCCATGGTTCTGAACAGAATTCAAAGATGTTTCAGTGAAAAAGTCTGACAAAAACATAATTCATGCTTTATTTGCTAATAATCAAGACTGTTAACATTTTATTTTATGATAACTTGATTTTATATTTTTCAGCATTTTTAGCATGTTATTGTTTTTTATGTTGTTTGATTGCAATGGTGCATTCAGTGACAGAAAGTAGACTAGAAATTCTTATTACTTAATTTTTGTTGCTATTCTTGCAGTTATCGTTTTACAAAACAAATAGTAACAGGTTGGGCTGGGACCCTTTTGGACCAATCAGATCCACAGACTTAGGATGGTTTCTAACTTAATCAATCAATCAATCAATCAGTCAATCAATAAAAATAAACCCACATTTGTCACCATGGAGCTTCAGGGTCTTAGTGTTACTGTGTGGGTGTAAGGAGAAACTAAATCAAGTTGACAGAATGAACATCAGCCTGTACAACAAGAAAACCGGAAGTGGTGTTTTACACCATAGTGATTCATCCTCTAATTACAATAACTGAAGGTCAGAAAGCCTTGAAGAAGAACAGGCTGGACAATAGAAAACTCACAAGGCAAGAACTTGATGAGTGGAGGAAACTGACAGACATCTTATCTGCTGGGGACGTAAAAGAACCATGAGAACCAGATGGGAACAAATAGCAAAATGCAGAGCAGCTGATGCATGAAATGAGAGAAAATGACCCATTATCACAGAAGATTAACTCAGAAATATGCAGAAGAGACAACATAAGGCAAAGACAGAGTAAGGGTGTTTTCACACCTGATAGTCAGGGGCACTCAGTTCAATTGGAGACCAAATGTGCAGCATTTGTTACATTTCCAGCTTCAATGGTTCACTTTAACCTGTTCCCCTCCTCGCCTGTAGTGGCGCTGCACCAAGAACCACTGAGGGAAACAACATAAAAACCTCTGAAGACACTGAGTGCAACTTCCTTCTTAACAAAATACAAACAAAAATGGAGTGGAGTCAGATTTTAGTGGTTGTAGGATTTCTCTTTTGTTTTTGTTGAAAGACCTTGACCCATAGTACTAGACCTTCATGTTTGTTTTGGATGTATTTACCCAGAATACCATGCGCTAGAGTCAACTTCCTGCTTTTGAAGCGATCTCTGGTTCGCTTGGCTTTCACATTACACATTAAAACTGAACCAGAATTCCCTTCAGTGAAACCCGGACCCATTCACCTGGAGCCACTCTGCTCTGCTCCTGGAGCTGCAGGACGTGTCGAGGTAGCAGGTAGGAACCAGTGTTCAGCTCAATCTGAGGCTATTAGAGGTTGGCCATGTTACAGGGATCGAATACTGGCAGCAAGGGGGATAATCTGCCTCATGTGTTATTCATATTCAGTCTCACAGATAATACACACACACATGCACACACACTTTAGAAGGAGTTTGTACACACTTCATCTCAGAACAAAGCAGCTCTAAATTACTGCTGCCGGCTGTGAAATCAGAGGCTCCATCCTGTTTCAGACATGTCAGAGCGAGCAGAGCAATACACTCAAAACACACTGAGACACTAAACCATTTACTGTACATGCAAGGACCCAAGGCAGAAACAAAATAGATTCTCAGTCTGTGATGTTGTCCAGTATCTGCACTGAATCGCCACAATAAAACGTCTTTCTAAATCTTTTTTTTCTTTAGGTTGGAAACCATGGGAATTTTTATTTCATTTAAAACATTTTTTACATAATTTTCTATAAATGTCAATATTCCACAGAAAAACATTTATTTATGCTTTCTTTTTTCACAATGCTTAATTTTTTTTGTCTTTATTTTAAAACCTAAAAATACAAAGTAGTTTTTTAAAAACTATATCAATATTACATTGTTTGATATGTATGTTTTGTAAAAGGTCGCGCGACTTTTGTGGCTCTGAATGAGTTTCATTTAGCTAAATGGACTGAGGAGGAAAATGGCTTTTTGGATTTTTAAAGACCTCAAATTTCCAGTTCTAACTGGTTAAATGTAAATCTTTACTTTATGATTTTTTTGCGTCTGGGACATGGGAAGCTTATTAACCTTCTCAGCTGCCTTCTACTCGCTTTTTTCTGCATTTTATTCTTCATTTGGGATATAGAAATGTACATAACTCTAGTGAGATACAGGCTAAAACAAAACTGAAAAGAAAATATTGTAAAAATGACAATATCAATATGTCTTAACTGCTATTCATATGCTAGATTCTGAATTACCAAGAACCACACACATTTTCTTCTTTATCCCTTAATGTTTATTCTAGTACCAACACATTCTCACTCCCAACTCGTCACATATTGACGCTTGGGCAGGTACCCTCCGCGTCACATATTGACGCCGAGGGTACCCCCTTGGCGTCAATTCTATTTTTTTAAAAACCTTTATTTACAATTTATGTGCTAGTTTGAACAGGATATTAAGAATATTTACTACAAATACACGTCAGACGTATC
>CAEGAF010145272.1:0-10345 GCA_903067075.1 Micropoecilia bifurca
AAAATAAGGAAAATCTTTTCAAATTATACTTTTATTCATGAGACAATATGAATAAGAATCATTTAACATTCATAAAAATATACAATACATAGAAACTACATGTATTTCTAACAAATAGGAAGACAAAATATATTACTCATAAAGATTTTGTTTGCAATTTAAATTGTGAAGGTTTGCACTCAGTTAGGCTTGGCACTATGACCAGCACAATGTCTGTTCGCTTCAGCTTGTCAGCAGGATGTGCTCTGGGAAAACCTGCAAGCAGCTGATGCAAAGACAGAGTAAGTGACTCAACACTGTTCTGAAAGTGTGAACAGACTGATGGGTTAGGGGACACGAGCAAGAATGTCTTTCTGCCTTGCCAAATGGTCTCCATTTCCACAGAGAAGCAATAGAGTCTGAAACAGGCAGTGAGCCAGATGGCATCATGTTCATCATGAAAGTTTTAGGAGACTTAGAACATTTGTCACCATTTAAGACTTTTTGTTCTTACCTTATGGTCAAATCCACACACCGCATACTACTGCTGGATTGATGCCTCTTTTATGGATTTCTTTCACTTATGCACACTAATTGAAATTAAAATAATAAAATCGTTCTTATTTTTTTCAAATCCCATTTTATTTTTCCCAACCTCTGTTTCTTCATTTTTTGATTGCTTATTAAACACACCTTCAAACTTCAAAAGTACCTGTTCATATGATGAAACTATAAAAATTATCCAACTTAATAGAAAAACTGATTTAAGTCCAGCTCTACAGAGTCTGTCTACCTAAAGGATTTACCATGATAATGAAATAGTACATCTTTTACATAAAAGTTGAAGAAAAAATATTAATATGGCCTGTTAATAATTCAAGCCAAAATATGTTGTTGATCCTTCTAGACTGTCTTTTAGTATGTTTTCACTGTGACCCAAAGTCTCGAGGTCTACTTTGTCAAGTACATGGATCTGAATTTAATCCAACAAAAATGATTTTAAGATAGAATTATTTGAGTTTATTGGTCAAATCATACATCAAAAAAGGAGAGCAGAAAATACAAACATTGGACATGGCCGCTTTTGTGGTAACAAATGTTTCCAACATGATGTGCATGTAATCTGCTGGAAACAGAATTCTTTCGTCCTTTTATTCTTCAATTCCAGAACTGTGCAGATACCCTCAGTTATTTATTAGGACACACCATTTTAGAACAATGCAGACAAAGGACTAAATTCTATGCCTGTATTATAGTTACTACAACACTTCAAAGAAAATCACTTCAAGACAAAGAAGCTGTTATGTCTCGACTGGCACACAATCAGTCCCTTTTTTCTTCTATCAAAACAAAAGAAGATGGAAATGTTATTTTCATGGAACATTGTGTCCTGTTTGATGAGTATGTATATTGTGTTGAATCCGGAATCATCTGCAAACTATATTTGGCCATCTTGGGGCTACAATGTTCACTTTCACAACCAAACAACCAGCAGTGCATTTTCTTGGGAATTGTGCGTCTTGTCTCTGCATTGAGACTTAACAACCTGAAAAGTTCATCCTGAATGAGCTTTAAAAATTCCTTATAGTCAGAGCATTTCATGTCTTTCCAGCTAGAAATATAGAGGACAAACTGTCATGATTTCTACAATAAGTATGGTTGGCATTGGTACAAGGTATAATCTCCTTCCAAAAGTGAACCATGTTCCCTCTGAAAAGTACAGCCAGCTTAAGATCTCCAAAGGGCACAAACTGCACAAAAATATTACAGAGAAACATTCAGGATTTAGAAAAATAACATGTTTTTTTTTATTTGTTGTTGGGTTTTTTTATATTATATTTGAAGTGGAGCATTTGACAAGGCAATTAGTGTTGTTTAACAAAACAAAACTTTCTTAACCGGTTTTTAGTGCAGTAAACCCATTTACTCCCTTGCAGACTTTTATTTTTGCTAAAATATTTCAGATAACAGATTTTTTTTTAAATCAAAGAGGAGCTTTGTGATTACAAATTGCAGTTTTTAAAACAAGAACTTCATTTATCAGGTCACTGTTCATGATTCAATATTAAGTAGCAGAGACCATCCAAGGGATACTTTTGGTAACCAAAGGCAACAGCTTCTGAAAAAAAGGAAAGAAAGGCTTATCTCACATTTGCCCCAAAAACTTGGTGATCCCATGGTTATCCAGAAAAAAATAAAATAAATAAACTGTGGTTGGGAAGACGAATATGGAAATTTTTGTTAGGTGTTAGTGAATTTTGCACTCACCAGTAAAATCCTGAAGTGGGTTGTCCATCCATATATCCATCCATCCATCAGTTGCTGAATCCTATTTTTATTATACAGCAAGCCAATGATCAAATCCACCTCTAAATGACTCCAACAAAAGAAAATTTTGGTTTGCAGGTGGCCTTATCATAATCTTAATTTCGCTGAAATGTAGCATTGCTTTATAATAATAATAATAATAATAATAATAATAATAATAATAATAATAATAATAATAACAATAATAATAATAATGAGACCAGAAGGCTTAATATGCAAAATATTCCAAATGAAAAGTTTGAGTGTGTTGATTCTTGCAGCTCATTCTCTGTGATTCATCTCTTTTCCGCCCTGTAGATGTTTGCACACGCTGTTCCCTCCAGTTCCACAATGCAACTTGTGTCATCTGCTCTGAAATCCTTTTGCAGGAGGCTGAGGAAGCTCCAGCTGATCCATGTGCTGCCTTGATCATTAGGGGACCCTGCAGCTCTTGCTTCTCTCAGTGATCATTTTCAATTAGGAGTCCATTTTGTGCCACACGTACCTGAGCACCCGGGGGGGACAGTGGTCTGTACAGCAAAATCACTGAGGTGGGAGAAGACACATTAGAATGTGAATTTAAATGGTAACCCCCGTCACCCTAAGAGAGATGAAACATGCTTCTGAGACTTCAACTCAGTTCAACTAATTAAAAGTTGGCTTTTGGCAAAGGATCTTTTTTTTTTTTTTTTTTTTAATAAAGCAAATTCATCAAATCATTGATGCTTGTTTTAATATCTGTTCAGATATAATCAATTAGGAACACAGTCATGTATGATGAACTTCCCTGAATTAGGTGATGGGGAAGATCAATGACCGAGAAATCAAAATTATCTACTTTATGTGCATTTTGACTTTTAATGGAACACATATATTCAGCTCTCCAGGCAATCCCCCTTTTTTTCTGTTTCTTTCTTACCTAAAACTGATGGGTTCCCTGTCAATGATAGTAAATGTTCAGCATCTGTTCAAATTAAGATTTTCCCTTCACTGGAAATACATACATCAAAACATATTATTATAAATATGAAAGAAAGTAGATATTATTGTGGACAAAAAATATCAGCTGTATGGGATCGTTACCAGTACAATATTAAGAATTTGACCTATCTGTTTGGACAAAACTGAGTGTTTCAAATGTACAATTACCCTAAAAAGACCACAAAACTAGTTACATTGCCAATGTTTTAAAGTGACTATGATAAAGCTCTGATATTATTGCTATAGAACATTTATGAAAGTTAACCAAAGTTAAAACCAAAGTTAAAAAGGTGTAAATGAGCAAGGCAATATTAAATATTTCACCAGGAATTGATTGGCCTGATTTCCAGAAAACTATCTGGAGAAGGACATCCAAAATGTTTGTCCCAATTCAAGCTAAATAGTCAAAATGCAACTCTATCAAATACTAATGAAATGCATGTGCTTTTTAAAATTAAAAAACTAATACAAATTTATTTTTTAAAAATTCTCTAAAAGATAATGTTACATTATCTTGGCATTTAGCAATTATTTTTATTTTTCTCCCATCTTGTTGACCTTGGGCAGGTAACATTTGGTCTGATTTAATATCAGCTGGTGAGGAAACAGGCTTTGTTGTTTTCTGTATGTAGTTTTGCAGATTAACTTTGCTCTGAAAATGTTTGTTCAACAAGAACCAAAGGAATATAAACCTGAGATGACACAACACACACCCACACATTCACACAAAATAGTGCCGAGTTAAACTTGGGTTTGCAGAGCTAAACATAGCACACAAAAAAATGAGATACGTCTCCCAATGACTAAAACATCAGGTTAAACAAAGACAATTAGAGACATTAATATAATACATGATAGACAGGCAGTACAAAGAAGGGAGCGTTATGTTTGTCTGGCTCTAATCAATATTTACCTCAAAGAGAGAACACATTTACTACTGGTGTAACGTAATAGAGTGATGGCAATACGAATTGAACAAATATTCCCTCTTCTTCCTCCAAGAATGAAAGAAGGCCTGTGAGGAGGAAACAGAGCGAGCCGAAGTGTCAAGGGAGAGCTCAGATCACAGCTATGGTGCTGACAGCTACACTCTTTTATAGCAGACCCACAATCAATGATTGTCTGGCAACTGCAAAGTAATAAAACACAACACAGAACCGAATAAATCAAACGGGACTACAATATGCATTTCCCTCATGAGAATTACTCAACAGGCTGAGTACCAGTCATTAAAACTGATCACTCTCCTTGTTGTCCATTAAAAGCCCTGTTTCATTTAAATAATTGCAATAAGACAAACAGAGCATGGTACATTAGGTAGAAAGAATATAATCTTTAATCGTATTCTCTGAAGTTGGAGCAATAAGCAGATCAGTCGACATAACAATCTAACTTGAAAAGCTATTGAAAGCATCCATATCAGGAAAAACTGCACAGATGGAGCTGCACAGCATAAAGACTAGATGTTCCACTGAAGCTAGCACTAGCAACAGGGATTTAGTCAAAGACATCACACGTAGAATCACACAGACTGCATATGGCTCATGGAGAGCAATCCAAGCACTACAGAGAGAGGCTACTGTGGGACAGATGGGGAAACAGTCAGCCTCTGCAGCCTCACTTGCTGCAGAGAAAGCTTTATATTAAAAGGTGAGTGAACACTGACTTGTCTAATCAATATCAACTAGAAGGACTTTTCCTTGTGGTAAGCAATGGTGGAGCTGTGAAATAGTAAACGCAACAAAAACAAATGAGAAAAAAAATGGACAACCACAACGTCTTGCAAAAATTCATTCATTCACTTCACCTGGCCTTTCACGTTTTATTGTGCAACAACCAAAAGTGGGATTTTAAACCAAAGTTGAAAAAAATAAAAACATAGTTTGGGATATTGATGAAAACGAAGGGGACGATTTCCTATCCTGGTCAACAATAGACCAATAAAAAACAAAAGAGTGAGCTCTCAATATTTCTTGTTGATGCCTATACGCTGCAAAAATTCAACTTTGTCATAAGAAAAAATAACACATAAATACAGTATTGCTTGTCTACTTTTATATTCAAAAGAATTTCTGTTTTCTTTTTTTGTTGTTTTCTTTTTTTGCCAATTTTAATCCACTATGAGCCACATTTGGACAACAGCGTATAGATACTGCCCTCCTCTCTCAATCTTCAGATGATTGCTTGAATATTATCATGTTACAATTGAAATGTTGTAATAATATGACATAACTCTGATTTAAACTTCTCCACAACTTTATTCCTTAGCTCTGTGGCGTATTCCTTAGTTTCGATGCTGTTTGTTCTCTAACAAGCCTCTGAAGCCCTGATAGAACAGTTGTATTCATTCTGAGGTTAAATTACAGCCAGATGGACAGTATAGTAATTAGATGACTTCAAGGCAATTGGTGGCACTGGAACTTATTAGCAGTGTCTGAGGAAAGGGGCTTGAATGAATACCGCACACATTCGTTCCAAACATGCTCTAAAGGGCAACGTAATTAAAGGCGAAATCACCAGAACACTTGTTAAAATCACCGAGTCGCCTTACTGTATCAGTAAAATATACTGTAGTTAGTAAAATGTCATTCTAAACAAAATGGGCCAAAAAAAATTAATTTTCCTCTTTTTAGTCTGAGCCTGCTGAATTAAACTGAAGGGTAAAAATCAGCAGTAAAGCTCAGTAATTCAGATGCTGGCCCTGAGCTTCACATCATCCCCATTCCGACAATGAATTTAGGTATGAGAAGACCTGTAGCACTGATCCGCTCTCAAAGATTGATGAAATATCTCCTGTTCGGAGGCATCTTTCCACGGATGGCTTTCATCGGACAAGTGCATTCCCATCTGAACAGTACAGCAATTATAGGCTTAACACATACACAGATTGTCACTTATAGAAACTGTGCCCTGAGTCTGAACAGAAAAAAATTCCTCTGCTGTTCAACCGCTGTCAGATAATTGTATTATTATATCTAACATATGTGCAATAATGTACAGCAAATGGATATGAAAAGTTTGCTAAACTTTTCAACGTAGAAACAGTGGAATAATTGTTTCCTTTCAACTGAACTTACTAATAATATTCACATATGTTTTATGTTCACACATCTTCTTTTGGACAAGAGAAAGAGAGCTTGACACTTACATGTTAAGGAGAAATTATATTTTTCCTCCTCTGCGAACCATTAATTCTTTTCAAAGTACCAAATAAATATAGTGATGTATAGTGACAGAAATTTTAAATTACTTGGTTGATTAAAAAGAATTGATAAAAAGATCTTGATTTAGCCTACATGTTGGGTTTTTGAAAAGAAAAAAGAAAAGAATAAAATGTTCATTTTAACTAAATATTAGAATTTTGGTAGAAAATGGAAACTGTGCTTTGCAATCAAACATCTCTTGCTAAAAAAATCACTTTAAGAAACATGTGAATCCTAACCAAAAAGGAACACAGAGGTTGTTCATTTATAAAAACCTTGGATTTTTGTCATTTATGATGTAATATGACTTTAAAGGAAATCAAGTTGCAGGAAAGAGTTTAACCGGCCTAGGATAGATTTTATTAAAATTCTTTATCCAGGGTCTCTTTTGACCTCCACCTAAAGGTGGGTGTTAGAACCAAAAATCAAAGCTTTTGCTTTACCCGACTGTCCATGTCTTGATTTTCACCTATGGTCATGAGATGTTGCTCAATACTAAAAAGAGTAGGGTTTTTGATACAAGTCGCTTCTTCCATCGCACGACTGGGTTCAGCCTTCGTTTAGAGCTCAGAGCAGAGCCACTGCTCCTCTGCATCAAAAGGGGTCAGTTAAGGTGGTTTGGCCATCTAATCAGGAGGTTTATTGGGTGCTTCCCTTTGTAGGTTTACCACATGCATCCCACTAAGATAAGTCTCTGGAATATAGTCAAACCATGGTAGAAGAACCAGAAGACAAGAAGCTGAAGAATAATTTTAAGAGGCTATTTTTCAGCATATGCTTTTCTTTTCTGTTTGCACTTTTACTTTTCCTCTGGTGATAAAGAGCTTTTTGACAAAAAATTCATAAAATCTTATGAGATTTACAACCTGAACTGTAGACTGTGGAATGCAAATGAGAAATATCCTGAGCTGAATTATACTGAGCTTCCTAAGAGTTTGAAAATGAATAATTTATCCTTCCAGTTTGTCAGAAATCACATTTACATATCATATCAACACATATAAGAAATATTACCATGTTAGAGGCCGACTTGTTTTTCTACAGACAAGCCTTTGTTGTTCTACTGAGAACTCTCATCTGTGCACAGATTTCAGTGATTTCTGGTAGCCTTCAATCTTTATAATGTATTTTGTTGCTCTAAAGAATTGATGTTCTGTTTGGGATTATTGGTTTATTTTTGTTTCATCCTCACAGAACTGCATCCAGCCAGAGGTTGCATTTGTTATAATGCTTCTTTGTGCTCTTTCAGCAATGATATCAAATAGTACAAAGTCATAGCTGGTGAAGTCTATCACCTGAATAATTGTGCTTATAAAAAACCTTTATACATTTAACCTTTCACAACAAAACAACCAAAAAATATATGAAGTTTTACGATATAAGGTGTGAACTGATTAGACGGAAGCAAAATGTGCAATTTTGATCTTGATTTCATTCATGTCACTGCTATAAATCATACACATTCAAATCAAGATTTAACCATCGCAATTAAAGTAAATCACTAAATAATCCCCCACTACGAGTACTCTGTGAGATTACAGTGGATTATATTGGATGAGGTCCATTGACCTGATTTACTAACCGAGTGCCCCTTGTTATCCAAATCCAGCCCAGAATCTGACCTTCAGCAGCTGCACTTAAAGCCTCCTAAATCTATAACAGTAAATGTAAACACATGTCTTTTATTTTACTTCTATAAATTGTAATTATGTCTGTATAATGTTTAATGTATACATTGATTGTCTCCTACAAAATAAATAAAAAAAAACACATAGTTGTTCATCTTTATATTGAAATTAATCAACTTAAATCTTCTAAGATTTAGGTCACAAGTAAGTATTGGCAAAAACAAGAGGTTCAAATCCTCCCCTGAGCTCTGAAAGCAATAAAAATGTCTGCATGATAAAGATTTTCTTTCACAGTTCTTACAAATCATGGTTGCATATCTACAAAAATAATTTTATAAAACTGGTTGAGAAAATGATAATAATAATTTGAAAAAACCCACATAGCTCCACTCCGGATTCATCACAGCTTCAGTCTTGTAAAATCCAAATCTTTGGGCCCAGATTAGGGATATATGGTGATGTAGCAGTTAGCACATTCCGCTTGCTGCAGCCTTATGACAGTGGGACAACAGCCTGTCCCCTCCTCTCACCACACCCTCGAGCCGCTAACAAGAGAAAAAGGATTGGGATCTGGGCTGATGGATGAGTCCATGTTAGATGTCAATGATCAACCCAGATTAATATGACTGTAGGGTTGGTTTTAAAGTAATATGTTTTTTCCCTAATGTACATATTCATTCTCCCCAGAATACTAAAAAACTGAAACTGGAACAGCAGAAATTAGTCAGAGCTGGATCTGCTGAAAGAAAAGCTGAAGGTTCTGGCAAATCAAAAGCACTGAACTAAGGTTTTATTCACACCAGACATATTTGATCCTCTGAATGCACTGAATCGAACTCTGGTGTGGACTGTACTAGACCTGGACCCACTCTTTGATGAGGTCTCGATTCGCTTTCAAATGGACTGTGGTGTGATTTGCTTGAGGTGGGAAGACATAACTACAGCAGATATACATCTGTTTGGACTTCACCAGCCACCGTTGCAAGGGATTATGATAAAAATAAGCTCCTTCAGTGATGCTAGTGTTACTACTATGTGTTCTAATTTTATTGAAATTCCAAGAGTATAACTTTTGGTAACTACAAGTGAAATACAATCCCTTCAATTTCAAAATGGTGTGGCATTGGGTAAGTTGCAGGGTCAGCTATACATATTTTCATTCATTTAATCATTTCTTGATTAAACTTTTCCTTCTGTCAAAATAGCACCAAAAAAGAGGCTTCCACATTTCTAACTTTATAATATTTCTGTCCATGGAGGATTTGCTGCACTTTATCTTCTATTTTGTTAGCTCCACAGCCTCTAACCCGTCTCCTTTTAATTGCTCTGCAGCTTTATCATAATATTTAGAGGTTACGGTTAACAAGATGGCCAATTAATCCAGACCAGTAATTAGGCAGTAATTAAGTGTCAGAGACGGCAATAACTGCTGGCTAAACCAAAACAATGAGAGGGTTGTAAAACTAATGCTGCCCCAAATTAGTTTCCTGATTTAAATAGGTTGCAGGACTACTTTGTAGTAAATAATACCCGGATCATAATGATGTCAAGGACATTTTTGCCAGTCATCGTCCAGTTCATCTCTTGACATTTCCTCTGCAGATAATCAATTTTCCTCAGCTCCACTGTGAGACAACAACTCTTATGGGGCTGGACTCCATCACAGTCCTTTGAGTTTGAAAAGCTGAAATTAACTTAATGGTTCTATAAATTCAAAACATGCTACATAAAACTGCATAATTTGTTATTTCTTATCAGACTTTATGGGTCACAAAAAATTAACAAGATGTGAATCATTATGAAATGTGTTTATTAGTGCTGGACATGATGAGGTTGAAATGCCAATGCTGAAAGATTGAAACCCTAGCAATTATATTTATTAGTGTAGGCTGAAGAATATTATGAACACATTATAATAAATATGTAATTTTTTTTTCTGTGAAAGAGTAAAACCAGAAGGTTAAGGTTCTATACAACCCCATTTTATATTAAAAAGGTCATTTTAACCCCCAACATGGTCAAGACTCATGATTTTAGGTTGAATAACATATTTTCCACTTTAACTCAGTTCTTTCCTATTACTTGAGATATACTTCTTAATTTGTCTAAAAAAACGTGATCATTTACAGATTAGAAATGGTTTTCTGAAATTCCAACTGCCCTTAAAAATGGTTAAATCTGACAGTGTGTGTGATTTGTATTGAGTGCATTTAAACATTTTATGACAGTTCAAGTCATATATATATA
>CAEGAF010145280.1:0-54742 GCA_903067075.1 Micropoecilia bifurca
TCACAAATCCCAAACATGGTTTTAAATATTCTACTATTAGAGCAGAATAATCTAGTCCAGGTTTGAAGTGTGTATGAGTTGTAGATTTTTAATTAGAGCAGTTTTAGTAATGACAGAGGTGCCAAAAAATGTTGAAAATCGAACTTTATTGAAGTTTCACAAATCAGAAAAAGGTTTCACAAATCCCAAACATTGTTTTAAATATTCTATTAGAGCAGAATAATCTAGTCCAGGTTTGAAGTCTCTAGGTATAGATTTTGAACTACAGTCGATTAATGATACGGGAGGTAGTGAAAAATTAAGTGGAATCGCCTTTAGCTATTGGAAGCTAGAAATGGAAACCAATTTCAGCTTCGTTTCATAGACGCCATGAAGACAACCAGGCAGCAGAGTGACTTAACAAACCCCCTTTCTTTTTATCACCATGGCAACACGGCGAAAAGCGGGAGACGTCCAAACAAACCGAGAGAGAAAATAATAATAGCTGCTGTCAGAGAGGAGAGCGTAACTCAAAGGTCAAGTCAGAAAAGCTGAAAAGGTCACATGTTGCTCTACTGTACCTCCTGGAGTCTGAGTGTTTGGAGCTCGGCTTCCTTCACAGTGAAGCACAAACAGGTGTAGCTCAACATTCCTGCACGCGTGACGCTGATTAATTAACGCTGCAGCGTGAGGTTTATTAATCCTGACACGCCGACTGGGTTTAACTTCCCCCCCTGGTGGCATCACTGTGAGGCCCACTCGACGTTTTGTTGTGGGCTTAACATTTTGGATGATCACAGGGAAACTTTGCGGCAGAGCAACTTATGTGAGTCACACGCAGATTTTATGTAAATCCATCAAAAGGATCGACTGCGTTTTGTTTAGCCCACAGGTCAGAACCCGATGATCTCCTTATCGTCGCACGGCTCACTGGCGGTGTCGGCAGCTCGTCTTTGAATATTTCTTTACGACACTGACAGCCTCAGATCTTTCACTGCCTTCAATCCATACACGACTGCTGCACAATGAGGAGCTAAAGACAATGTTTTAATTTTTCCCCCAGATCAAAATTTTACGGAAGAGGATTAGGGCCACCGAAAAAAAAAAATATAATTCTGACTTTAAAGTCAGAATTCTGATATTAAGTCAGATTTCTGACTTTCAGAATTCTGTGATTTAAAAGCAGAATTCTGACTTTAATCTCAGAATTCTGACTTTAAATTCAGAAAGTCAGAATTCAGACTTTAATCTCAGAATTCTAACTTTCTGGTCAGAATTCTGAGATTAAAGTCAGAAATCTGAAATTTAAAGTAAGAGTTCCGACTTTAATCTCAGAATTCAGACTTTAATTTCAGAATTTAAATCTCAGAATTCTGACCAGAAAGTCAGACTTCTGACTTTAGTCTCAGAATTCAGACTTTAATTTCAGAATTCTGAGATTAAAGTCAGAAATCTGGGATTTAAAGTCAGACTTCTGACTTTAATCTCAGAATTCTGACTTTAAAGTCAGAATTATTAGTTTTTTTGGTGGCCCTGATCCTCTTCCGTAATTCTGAGAATTTTGAGATTAAAGTCAGAATTATTTAAAAACAACAAAATTCGGTGGCCTTAATCATCTTCTTAGTTTTATGTAATAAGGTGGATTATGGAGTTTTAAATCCGATTTGTTTTCATCATGTTTGTTCCACCTGATGCTGAACCTAATCTTTAACATTCTCACTATAACAATGTAAAAAAACCTCTTCATCCTTAAGATTATTTGAAAAGAAGTATGTTCTATTTACTCCTAGAATATTCAGTTCATCATAACTGGACAACATATTTAAAGATTTCCACTCAAAGTTTTAAGATTCATATGAAAATAGAAATTTCAATTACTTTTTTTATAGAAAGCTTTCTTTTTTATATAAAAAAAGAGTACATTTCTGTCAAAAACATTTAAAATTAACCTCAAATCTTAAAAATGCTCGGAAATTTCTGACTTTGAAAATTTGCTATGAAAAACTGAAATTTTGAACTCCTGGAAATGTTCAGTTTCCAATGTCTGCGTGCTTCATACAGTGTTGTGCACTAATACTTTAAATGTACAACTTAATTGTTGCAGATAATTCACTAAATTTAAATGTCAGAGATAATTTCAGAAATCCAGATTTCAAAATGCTGATTTTATTTATTACTGACTGAACTCTGCCTTAATTCATTTTCCATCCCACAATTAATTTGGCTTCAGGAAACAAAAGATGAAGCCTTGGTTGCCAAGAACTGGAGTCCTGCACTTTTTGTAAATGCGTAAAGAAGCAATATTAGCAGTCCATTATAATCCACAACAGACTTTTTTTTCCCATCCAGTTTTTCCTTGATGCATAAATGATTTGCTCTGTATGTAAAGTCCTTTTCTTTTACCAACCATCAATTGAGCTTAATTGATAATTGAATAGTTTTAATCTCTAAAGTAGGGCTGTAGTGATACAATAATATCGCAATACAATACAATACACGATATTCTGCCCACGATACGATATATATTGCGATATTCAGCAAATGATACAATTCAGTGGACTTTTGCGATTTTCTGAAAGATTTTATAGGGACAGAGTGATTTTGATGATATTTTGTGACTGTTATAAAATTGGATTGAATTAATTTAACTGAAAACTGATTAAAAGCACCAACTACACAATACCTGGCTCTGGTTGGACACAGACTTAAAATCGACAGCTGGACAAAATGAATCAAAGAAGTTGTGAGAAAACATGTTTCTTTTAATTGAAACGGTACAAACTGTAGCTTACATGCATTTGTAAAGTAAATAAAATTAACCAAGTACCTGCTCTGAATACTTTGATACCTTTTAAACCTGAACATCTGAAGGAATTGCTCTAAGTCTGATGACCTGGTGCGAAGCAAGCAATGAGTGAGCAAAGTGACAGTTGGATGTTACGATACTTGCAGATGAATATCGATTTTTTTTTCTAGGAAAGAAAATATCGATATATATATATATCGCGATATTGATATTATACAGCCCTAAAAGCATCTGTTGAGAATATTCAATTGCATTCATTTGCAAAACTGCAGAAGCCTTTTTGTTATTGTTGTTCATGTCTTGCACTGGTCTGCAGTCCTTGGCTCAACATGTAAATCATAATTGTCTCTTTACTGTTTATTTTGTTCACTTTATATGTAAAAACATTCTGGAGCTGCTCCTGTTTGGGAGCCGCCGACGGTGGCAGACGTTCTCACTGTTGCTCTATAAAATCCCTGGACCTGGAGCAGCCGAATGAATTCCTGCTGGGGTGATTCTCAAAGGAGCTGCTGCGGTTCGTTGGGGTCTAAGCGGTTAATTGTGACGGTTCCTTGGTTCTTCACCTGACGGCTCAACTGCAGGTTGATTTGCAGTCAGAGAGGGAAAGAGGAGAGAGGACAAAGGGAGGAGGGGTCAGTGGCGTCGCTCAGCTGATTAATCATGGGTGCTGATTTGTTGTCCTAATTTGTGCCACTGGTTTGTGGGCAGTGAGAAAGCTCTGCCTTTCTGCCATCCCTGTCCATCATGGCTTCTGCTGGAAGGTGGATTCTCTGGACTTTGTTTGCGTATTTTGCAGCTTTGCAGAGCGGTGAGTCAGCCTGTTTGTTGCTTTGAAACAAACATAAGAAATTTTTACTTCTGAAAGGCTGTAGACACATAGGCTGCAGTAGCTATTTAAAACATATATTTTAGACAGTTTTACCCTGTTTTTAATGACATAGGATACCAACATATCATTTTGTTACGGTCAGAACTTGATTTAATCCGTTTTTCTGGTTAGAAATTAAACAATTCGCTCAGAATGTTTTGCATTTACATCTGTCTTGTTTTGAGAAGGTTTCAAAACCAAATACAGATGACAGTTCACCATCTCTATTACAGAGACTTCTCTGTAGAGCGACGTTTTCAAAGCCCAGTGATCTATTTTTCAGAAACAATGCTGTGAATCGACGTTCTGTTTTCACAGTGAAGCGGCCTGTTGTTCCACTTTGTCTGTGATTAGTTTGGCTCGCCATCAAAACTGTCGAGTGTAATTAACAGCTGATACGCACAGCGAGTCGCCCTCCCTGTATCGCTCACACAAAAGGCCCGGGGACGACACAGGAGGTTCATTATCGCAGTAATGAAGTGAAAAGTGTGGGGCGGGGAGAGAGGCGACTGGTCTCAACGGAGAGAACTGGAGAGGTTCAAAGCAAACTGACGAGAACCGAAGCAGGATGGAAACGTGGAAATAAGTCTGCGTTTTTCTCGGTTTGTGTTGGTTTGTCCCGTTCCAGCTGCTCTCAGGGTAACCATGAGGGAATCCAGTCTGGAGGCGGTTCGAGGTGATTCCGTCCTCCTGCCCTGCTCCTTCTTCACCTCCTCTGACTTCTCCAGACTTAACGTGATCTGGACTCTGTCTCCGTTCTCCAGCCCAGGGAGCCCAGTGCAGGTCGGCATCTTCATTGTGTAACATAAAAAACGCACACGGCCTGACAAAAGCACTCATAACTCTTGCATACTGTCGGATTTTGACACATTGCAACCACAAACGTCAAGGTATGTTGAGGAGATTTTATGTGAAAGTCCATTTTCCCCATAGCATGATGCAGCCACCGCCTTGCTTTACCAATGCAGTGGTGTTTTTTTTCCTGCTAGTCCTGAATATTTATTTTCTGGTTCCACCTTTTTCTCTCCATTTGTCACCAACATCTGTTCAGTTCACTCTTTCAGAAAAGCTGGATTCATGAGAAGTAGCTAAATGAGCTGTGGGTTTCTGCTGGTTAGCGGTTGATATGATAAAATCCAAAGTACTTTTGAGAGGAAATGTACAAGAATCACTGAGGAACGAGGTCAGTTGTAGTTATAATAAAGAAGACGCCTTTTCTGAAATCCCCCCCTCTTTTCAGGTGATCGTGTATGACCACGGTCAGGTGATTAAGAACCCCTCCCTGATTGGCCGGGTGGATTTTACAGGTGAAACCAGCTTTTTTTTTTTGCACGCTGTGCATTTTAGCTACGAGCTACAAGCTAAAGACCGGCTAATCTCTATTCTTTCACGTAAACAAACTGCAGGTCTTCCATTCAGTGCAGACATTATGCTAAATGAAACGCGAGTCTCGGACGGCGGGATTTACCGCTGCATGGTCAACAACCCGCCAGACACGGCGGACCCCGGCGTGGGGGCGCTGCTGCTCAGCGTGCTGGGTAGGTGGCTCAGCTGTTGCCTGTTTTATCTGATAAAAAATTATTTATTTATTACATTAATCTTATTTATTATTTATTTATTTATTATGTATGAATACATTTCATCTGTTTATCGACGAAACTTTCATTTATGGAAAAAAACCCGGGTATTTATTTGCTCTCGTAGAGTTTTGGGCTTTTTGGTCATATTTAAAGAGTTCAGAACTTCAAAATAATTTAAATATTAAAGGAAGATAATCTAACTAAACACAAAGTAGAAATTTTAAATGACTTTCATTTATTAAGGGGGAAAGCATTTGACAGCAGCCTGGTCTAGTGTGAAATTAGAACTGCGCCCCACAAACTAACTTACTGACTGTCTGACTGACTCACTGACTTACTTACTTAGTGAAAGATGCAACAAAAATGTTCTTCAAATCAAACACATTAGAACAGGGGTGGGCAACTCCAGGCCTGGAGGGCCGGTTTCCTGCAACTTTTAGATGTGTCTTTACTTCAACACACCTGAGTCAAATAATCAGGTTGTTAGCAGGACTCTGGAGAACCTGACTGCACTTAGGAGGTGATTCAACTGTTGGATTCAAGAGAGTTGGACCAGGGAGACATCTAAGAGTTGCAGGACACTGGCCCTCCGAGACCAGGATTACCCACCCCTGCATTAGACAGTTTTCAAGCTAGAGCATCATACCAGGCTTCAACCTCTTAATTGGATTTTAGTTCAGACTTTAACTATGCCACTTCCAAACCTTCATGTTTGCATTTCTCACCGTCAGACTTGATGGTGGAATTTGAACGCATAACCCAATATAGTTACTTTGAACCTGTGGGATGATGCTTGCAGAGCCACCTTCACTGCCTGTGTGCGAGTGGGACGGAGCCATCGACGTGGGGGGAAGCGTGAGGCTGTCCTGCTCTGTGGAAGAGGGCGTCCCCATCCCAGAAATCCGCTGGGAGAAAGTGAACCCTGAGGAAATTTCACTCCCAGTCAACATGGAGGGTCAGTATCTAACTCTTGTGGTAGGGGAAAAAAAATTAAATCCACACCACCAAAAAAAAAAAAACAATCTTGGATTGTCAATTGGCTTCCTTGAAAACGGTTAAACTGTTCCAATGAAGCCGTTTGTATAAAAGTAGAAACTGTTCCTCTGCGAGACTCCAAGGCTGTGTGCGCATCGTCACAAGGATCTAGACATGTTTCCGTACGACTTCAGACCGTGAATGTGCAACATGATGAAACCACTAAATAGGGGCCATATTTCTAAAAGTTGACATACACCAACATTACCACGCCTTTTAGCAATTTGTGAAACTCAGATGATGATATAAGAGTCTGATTATTTCACATTTCAGTTAAATGGAGACAAGACCGAAAACACTGCCTCTTTGTGTGACATCATTGAAAAGTTAAATCTCCCAATATATCTTGAAAGACAAACGTGGGTCAGTTATCTGTTATACAAGATAAACATATTTTGACGTGAAATCAATCGATCAATCAATCAAATTTTATTTGTATAGCACATTTCAGCAGCAAGACATTTCAAAGTGCTTTACATAATTTAAAATAAAAATAAAAACAGAAAGAGAGAGATTTTGGGGAAAAAAGAGATGAAAACATTATTACTTTAAACAATTTAAAATAAAAATAGAAACAGAAAGAGACAGAGTTTGAAAAAGATTTAAAAAGATAAAAACATTATTATAAGTAAAAATAAAAGCATTCAGTTTATCCATAAGCAACTCTGAACAGCATGGTTTTAATTTGAGATTTAAAGACGCTGAGTGTTTCAGCTGTTTTACATGTGCAAATGAACCCCATGAAAGAAAAAGCAAAAAATATTTTTTTAAAGATCTGTGCTTTGGCTGGTCAGAGTATCATTGCCCAATAAATCAAACGAAAAGATACGGAACACAAATGGGTGTCCAAACAGTTACCAAAGGGCTTTCGTCAACAAACTCAGTGGTTTTAGTGGCCATCAATTAAAAAGCCCTGATCTTAATCCTAGTGAAAATTTTCTCGTCCCTCAGGTGAGCTGTCAGGCTCAGTCCAGATTGTCAACGTGTCGTCTCAGACGTCCGGCTTGTATCGCTGCTCGGCCACCAACGTCCTGGGAACGGAAAACTGCTACGTCAGCTTGGCCATTTACAACAGCGAGGGTCTGTTTCGCCAGCGCCGCCACAACTCTTTTGGTTTGCTGCTCTAGCCGATCTGATCGGAGCTGTTTTGTGCGCCGCAGCGGCTCCAGGCGGCCCCTCGGGCGTCCTGCCAGGTGTGCTGCTCACGCTGGTGATGGCTCTGGTGCTGCTGGCTCTGCTGGTCATCATCCTGTGGCTGCATCGCACGGGGCAGGACGGGAGGAGCAAGAGGAGGAGGAGGAGGGACAGGAAGGCAGAGGAAGAGGAGTGTTACAACGAGATCCGCTACACTCCGTCCCTGATGAAGCGCTCCTTTGTCTGAAGTCTCAGCGTCAGGTATTGAAACGAAGGACTTGTTCAGCTTTGCTTCTGCTCTTCTCACGGCTGTACTGTCAGATATATTGTGAAATAAATTTTAAAAAAAAAATCAAAGTTCTTATAGTTTATTGTTTTAGTTTGTTTTTTTCCCTCCATTTGCCTTCAAAGCTAAATTATAACCAGATATAAACCTAATTAAAAAAAAGTTGAGCTGCATCTCTCCTTCAGTTTTCCTCTTCAAGAATTTTTTTAAATGAAATTTTTTCTTTTTCAACTATCAAAATAAACTGTACACTTTTTTTTGTTTCTTCTGATCGCCCAAAGAAACAATTGTGGGTCTTTGTTGAATGTAAGCTGGATGCCATCGTCTCATGTTCTTTATAAGTCCAGGGTTTCAGCTTAATGTTTTAGTCCCTTCATCTATTAAATCTTATGCACATTTTTTTCACTTTATCGGTTTATTCTGGGATAAGTTTACAAAAATTTTACTTCTTGCTTAAATTCAAACCTTTTCTTCAGTCGAAAGACCTTGAAAATCATTTAGTGTTCATGTTTTCATCACCTCTGGACTCGGCTGCATCAGTTTTCACTAAATTTGCATCTGTTTGTCGGCTGCAGTTGCAGCAGGATGTTTGTTAATGGAAGGCAGCTTCACATCACTCTAATTTCATCTAATTTGCAATGTCGGTTTATACCAAAAGTTTTTTTAAATTGGCATTTAATTTATGTTCAGTTTCAGGATCATCTATCCCCCCCTCCATTATCTGCTTGTTAAACTTAATTTTCATATACAACATTTAAATATACAACAAAAACCACAAAAATGGTTTAAATTAATATCTACATTTGAAAGCTTCTTTCTGCTTCACAAATACCTGATTCTTTGTTAGTCCATCTGATAACGAAACATACTTGATTTTGAAGTTCACAGGGTGCTAATACTTTTAAAAAGCACTACATTTCCAATCCATAACTCAAAAAGTCAGGATACCCAAGATTAAAACAGCACTTCACAAAAAAAGAACAATAAATCACCCCGACCAACAAGTCTGCAAAGAAAGACAAAAACTTTAATTTAAATAGAAGAAAAAAAATCACTTAAAAAACTGTACATAACATTGACTTAGTTCTTAAATAAAAGGCCTCCCTCCCAAAAATGTCTAAAATAAAAAAACTGGGATGATGGACGATAAAATCTCGTGCAAAAGTAATAAGTGATTCTTCCCAAACTGCACATTTCATATCTTCAGGTTGAGTTAAATCCAGAGTCTCACCCTTCCACACATAGTGTCTTTGATGGAGAAGAAAAAACAAAAAACCCAATAATAAAATAGATTTATATTTTAAATATATATTCATATAGCAAACATGCTGTACATAGATCTAGAGATTCAGAAATCCCTTTTGGACTCGGCCCAGGTCTGCCTGTTAGCTTGTGCTTTCCCGTTTCCCAACAAAGAAAAATAAAGAAGAAAAAAAAGACAGAAAAATTCCCAGTTGCTTTGGATGCAAATTATATAAAAAAAACAAAACACAGCACTGATCGACAAGTCTGTATTTCCTGAGTTGAGGGTGTTAGTCCTGGGAGAGATGCTATACAAGGTTCCTCGCAGCAAATTTACAAAAATTCTCAGGCAGGGCTGCTCAAAAGATTAAAAAAAATAATAAAAAAAATCTGTAAGGAGCTTAAAGTGGAGCAAAGACAGCAGCAGAGAGAGAGATTTCTCAAACACCATGAAGAATTGTAACACCAGTGTGACCCAGTTCCCAACCCACACATTAAGTGACCTTCATTTTAAAGAGAAACCCCATTTTTAATTTTAAGCATCAAATTTGCCTCCTTTTCAACCAGAACCTAATTCAAGCCAACCGACTCAAATAATAATAAAGGATCTGAAATCCCTCTTACTTTTCTTTCCCCCCCAAATGTTAAATCCTGAGAATGCTCGTCTTCTTTCAAGTTTCCCACAGAGGAAAAAAAAAAAAAAAATCAGAGAAATTAATTTGTGAGCAAACCAGGATCTGGCAATTAATGCTATGGCACAACGTTAGGAACACTGCAGAGACCCGACAGCTGGGCGCTGCGGCGGGGAGGAGAACATCTCAACGGGCTGCCAGTTGCGTTGTTTTGTGTCATGTTTACCTGCAACCCATTAAAACTCGCAGATTTTCACAGCGGTAAAAAAAAAAGAAAAAAAAAGGAAAAGTGGAAAGGAGAAAAACTAAATTATTTGAGTCCTCAGGAATATTTCCAGTCATGCTAAAAGCTTAAGAGACGATTTGTTTATTTGGAAATGATTGTGTGAAGCACTGATGGACAGTAGATTAAACTCTCCTCCGTAATGAGGAAGGTAACAGATGCTCAGCAGGAAACTTGATTTCAGTCCTAACATATTTCACAAACTTGAGAGAGTAACCCAAAATCACTTTTTGAACAATGATCCAGTGTTTTTTTTTTTTTTAAGTAGTAAGATTTATTCATTTCTTTAGACCCTTTTCTAAATTTGATTTCTATAGTGAAACCTCCCTGATACTCGGAGGAATGATCCGATTGGGAGAAGAAAAAAAAAAGTGACTGGAATCGGCTGATTCTCGATCATGATCAAAGCTCAGCAACTACACTCTTCAGTGTAGAGGTGGCTATTGAGTGAATACGACTAAAAATGAATAAGAAATGAGCAATTAAGTGCAGAGATGCAAGAAGCTATGTTGACACGTGATGATTTATTCTCTCAGGCTGCGGGAAAGCGAGAGAGAGCAAGACTTAAAGGGATAAGAGGAAGACTTGCTGCAAATTTGTCTTAAATACATATTTGGTCTGAAAATGTAAGCAGTCTTGTAGAAATCTAAGTGAAAGATCTATGTTCTCTAAAATGTACACAGACTGAGCTAACTGGTTGTTGCTACATGAGATGCTAAAGCCAGTTTAAAATGTTAACCCAGTTTAGTTCCCATTTTAAATAAAAATACTGTAATTTTGCCTTTAATCTTGATATAATTATTGACCACTGAAGCCAGAGAGGCTAGAAAAAATATTTTATGAACAGTTAAAACAAGTGAGTTGAAAATTCTGATTAGTCTCAAAATAAGATACATAGTGGTCAAAAGTGCTTCCAACATCCCACTTCAAATATGCAAACTACCCCTTTAAACAACTCTTTGAACTGATGATGCATTTTTAGACAAAATGATGGGAGAAAGAGGATGCAATTGACAAAAGGCAAATACATCAGCACACCAAATAGGCAGCCCCGCCCATAAAAGATAATCCGTAAGACAACGTTGATCAAATAAATATTTCGCCTTTGCTTTTACCATTTATTCCGCGGTGTAAAGTTCCAACTAAAACGCTGGATTTAACTGTGGAGGAAACAGCAGTAGTAGTGGGTACATTAGTAGTAGCAGGGGACGCAGAAGCAGTAGTACAGTAACGGGAGAGGCGGAGGAAGCGCTGCTCCCCACACTGAGCAGCATGAATCCCTGCTATCTGGAGAGCCGACAGCCGGCTGGATCTAACCGGTCAGGCTTTTATTGATCGTTTATCAAACAAAAAGCAAACTCAGTGTGTTTTTAATCACTGAGGAACTTGGGATTCTTCAAGTAAACAAAACTAAAAACAAAAATAAAGAAAGGACATCCAACCCACTGAAACAAAAAGGTTTGACATTTCTAACCCCCCAGTTCGTGGGTTTTTAAGCCCCATGTTTTCAGACAGAGGAGCCTCCATTTGGCCCATTCCGTCTGCCACATCTCAACCTTTCAATTCAGGACTTCTTACAGGCCCAAATAATCTGTAAACTAGCCGTTGGCGCGCCGCCCGTCGGTCCGGGTGAGGGGGGGATGTCTTTGTTAACTGTTGATCTGGACATGCTCCTCAGAGGACTGGGTGTTATTTCTGTTTCCGAGCGGCGTGCGGTGGAGAGAGGCACCGCGGAGGCTCCTGAAGTTTGTCAATACGCTCCGCCAGATATCGACGCTCAGCCGCAGGTTCAGTCAGGATGCGGTAACGGGGGAGGGGAAACTAAACAAGGCTTTTCATGGTTTCCACACGTCAGGTACAGTAACCTACTGATCTCTTTTTTTTTTCTTTTTGAATCGATGAAAAAGAAACACTTGTCGCTGCATCTGTCGAGTAAAAGACAGTCAGACGCTAGATTCTTTTCTCTGGTATAGAAAAATAAGCACTCCTGAAGCAAAATATCCCTTTTAATTGCACTGGCCTTTCCGGCCTGTCGCTTCTGTTACAACCCAAAGGTTGTCCGTAGAGACAAAGAAAAAAAAGGTAGATGATCAGATCTCATGATGACACCTGACTTATGAAGTTGGCTGAATTCACTCCGCGGTTTGCTGCGCTGAGCCGCTCCGGCTGCGGCGGGACGTTTCCGCTCCCAGATTCAGGCGGGGATCGATGGAATGAGTCCCGGAGCGGCTGGAATGCGTCTGGTCGGGTTGGGGCGGGCCGGGTCCCACGGTGTGCTTTTGTCGTAGAAAATGTCGCCAGTGCAAAAGTCAGCGGAGTTGATCAAGTAAAGGCAGCTCTGTGGATTCCTCTTTTGAAGCGGGAGCGTCCGCTGAAGCCAGCAGGGTCGGGTCCAGAGCCTGAGTGGCTCCGAGCGGGTCGTGTGTGAGACCGGCCTCCTGCTGTGGCGCTGAAGGAGGAGGAGGCTGAGAGATAATAAATAATTATTAAAAACAAAGGAAAGTCTTATTAAAGCGTTTTCCCTGACCGAAAAGGCAAAGAAAATGATTAACAATGAACAAGCTGCAGATGTTGAGTCATCCTCCTCAAGGAGCCACGTGTTTCTTTTTGTCCTTCAACCAGACGAGATTTTGCTTATTTATACCTTTTAAAACATTCTACTTTTTCTAAAATTGAAAAAAAAATCCTTTAAAAATTTTAATGGGAAACTTTTAAATCATTCAGATACTTTAAGACCAACAACCTCAGTGAGAAACTCCAATCAAAGGTGGGAAAGAGTTTGACCAACATTCAGCCTTTATAAAAATAACAGTTTCTGATGATAACAGGTTTCACAGTGTCTTTAGTTTTCCATTGAACAGAAGCTCAGAGTAAACAAACATGGCGTGACCAGCAGTCTGCCTACCTGTGTGCGTATCGTCTGGACCGGCCCTCCTTCGATCTCCACGGCGGCCGGGCCGTTAAAGCCCTTCCTGCCCGAAAAGCTCCACTTGCCAAAGTGGCTGTCGTAGTGCAGGCCGCTCCTGTGGCTCAACCTGTGGCCCGAGGTCTCCAGCAGGGCTGCCGGGCAGAAGTGCTCCGGGGCGGGCAGAGGCGGCGGAACCATGGAGCTGCTGAAGGAGAGCTGGGAGCTGGAGAGCTGCTGGCCCAGGAGCCCCTGGATGGAGGACGTCCGCTGCAGAGAGGACAGCAGGCCAGCCTCCATCCTGCTCTCTGATTGGCTAAGCAGAGCCACTTGGAGAGGCTGAGGGTGGCAGGGCCATCTCTGCGTTGGGCCTGCAGGGTTGTCTGTACCTGAAATGCAAGGCCAGCCTTAAAATGGCTCCTTAATAGGGACGCGCCGCACCGATCCACTTTTTTCACTTGCGATACCAATACCGATATCTGAGGTTTAATATCGGCTGATCCGAAACAGAAAAACAGCGCAGAATTGACTTAAAACATCAACATCTAATGTAAAATAAATAATAATGAAACTGAAAAAAACAACAAAAAATGTTGACCACTTTTGTCAAACAGAAAAATAAACGGCAAGAAATCTTTCAAATAGTCCAAAAAGTGCAAATAAATATTAAAACATGATGTCACTTAGAGCACAAAGCATAGAATCAGACTGAATAGATCTGCCCTCATGGATTGGCCACACTGTCACCAACACCTGATCTAGAAGTTTTTTTATATTTTAATATTGGTGCATCTCTACTTCTTAAATATGGAAGAAAACATGACAACACAACACCTTTGATCTCCTTTTTAATTAATAATCAGCTTTCTTTTTTAAATGATATGAAATAAACAAAAAGTTTCTACCCATGGAGGGCTGGACAGTGGTGATGTGTGGCTGGGGCAGGCCGGAGGCCGGCGTACTCTGCGTGGTGTGAATGGCTGGATTAGCGGAGATGGAAGTGGAGCCTCCTCCGCAGTCTGAGTCTTCGATGTTTCCACCACTGTTGCAGCCGGCGCCGCAGCCTTTCTGCAACCTGCAGGGAAACGCGTTGCAGTCACAAAAAGATCAGAATCTACACTGAAAGCACCGACTGAGATAAAAACATTTAAAAAAAACACACACACACACACACATACCGATCCCAGCTGCTGATGAGCCATGTGTAGATGTTGTGTGGGCTGACCGGGCCGCCCCACACCGACCGGAGCTGGCCGTGACCGCCGGCGTACGAGGTGGTGAGCGGTGACACGTATATCGGGTAACCGATGGGCTGATCGCAGGAGGAGTTGATCATGTTCCTCAGGGCCTGCTTGGCGTTCTGAATGCTCCCGCGCTCTGGGTTACGGTTACGCAGGAAAACCAGCTCCTGCTGTTGACCGGCCCACAGCCCACGCACACATTCTCTGTTCACCTACGGGCACAAAGTTTAAAAAAAAAAAAAGATAATTTTTCATATTTTAAACATCCAGAATCTATGGTTCTTAGATATTTTTCTAAATAAATTGCATCCGTTTCAACACTCAACCTCCCAGAGTTACCAGACGTTTATGTTCACCTCTAAAATACTGAATTCATAGAAATCCACTGCAAATATTAAATAGTGGGTTAGCTTTTACTACTTTACCGTAATGTGCAAAAACAAGAACCTGAAAAGTAGAAGGACACAAAGAGAGGAACA
Source organism: Micropoecilia bifurca (assembly GCA_903067075.1). Lineage (NCBI taxonomy): Eukaryota > Metazoa > Chordata > Actinopteri > Cyprinodontiformes > Poeciliidae > Micropoecilia > Micropoecilia bifurca. The sequence continues at coordinate 14,471 of CAEGAF010145280.1, forward strand.
AGCGGGGAAGAAATGGAGCTGGGACACAAAGATGCCAAGACAGACAAAGAAAGAAAGAAACAACAACCCAAAGGCAGAACACAAGAAGGAAAGAAGGAACCACAGGGAAAGAAAGTCAGAAACAGGGAAGAAATTACAGAAGGAAAAAACTTTTAGACATTAGGACATACAAAGACTGGTAATAAAATAATGTTTCCACACTTTGCTTTTTCCACACTTAGATATGTCCAAGTTCAATTCTATACGTTTACATTTTATAGATATATAATTAGAAACATTACATATTTGTTAAAAACAGTAACAAAATGGTAAAAATTGGACATTTCTACACAACAAAGACCTTGATGACTCTGAAGCTGAGGAATCTCTTGTTGAGCATGATGATCTTGTACTCGTCGCTGCCGTCGTCCATGATGTGTCGCAGCGCCAGCAGCGACGGCATGTTGGCCAGGATGGCGCTGCGCCACACCGGGTCTCCTTCATGGGAAATCAGCATCTTTTCTTCGTTGCCAGTGATTGCGTCATACAGAACCATCGGATCCTCGTACTCATCTGGAGACGTAAAATGATCCTACAGAGGAAAAAAAGGCAACAGTTTAACACCAGTGACAAAAAAATATCAAAATGTAATTAGTCGGGGGGGGTTTATATTTGTTTTCAGCGATGTTACCTGATGCAGTTTGAGGGACATTCGAACTCCTGGCGCCACGACTCGATTCAGCAGGTCCATGTCTGCAAACACCCACTCATCTCTGGGCGACGTGATGCGGAAATCTCCTTTGAAGAGCGCGTGCAGGCCGTAGAGGAACGGCTCCAAACTGTCACAGTTAAAGATTTAACATTTTTCACTACATGGGGAGGAGTAACAGAATAACACTTCAATGTATATTACAAAATAATAAGTCTAGACAATGTAAACGGTGGCAAATATTTTAGGATTCGTCTCTGCCTGCTCAACTTCAGACTTAATGGAGAGTCTGAACTGCAATTTTAGATTTTACATGGACTTTGACTGGGCCATTCAAATACATTGATTTAAACCACTTAAATTCATCTTTGTTTGATTGTTTAAGGTTGTTGTCCTGCTGTAAGGTCAACCTATTAAGCTTTCTTTCAGCATTGCACCGTATTTAGCTCCAGCCATTTCTCCAAAGCTTCACTGGCTGCTGAAGAACAGCATCCAAACAAAACAATACCTACAGGTCTAGAGTGTTAAGGAGGATTTGTTGTTTTTGAGCTTCGTTTGTGTTCTCTTCTAAATGTTTGTTGCAAACTACAAATAAGACTTCTCAAGGTTTTATTCTTGCAAATTTTCATTGATAAACACAAAGAAAGTCAGGCTTCTCTCAATTCTATGGTAAACAGTGTGGATTCACAGAGTGCTTAAAATCCCAATAAAATGCATTTCAGTATGTGGTTGAAATGAGATATAACGTCAAAGTGGTCTTGCGGTTTTTACCTTGCAGACATGCTGTGAGACGCTGTGCCCAGAGCTCTTCTTCCCAGGATACACAGGCCAAAACACAAGTTGACGAGCGGGGAATCCCTCTCACAGGTTACCGGCTACAACACCGAAACAAAGTAAAAAAAGAAATTAAAACACACAACATTTACCATCTCTTCTTGCTAGTTTTCTTGTCGTCGTGTTGGCTCCAACCGTTTGGCGCCTGCTGTTGCAGTACTGGATCCAGTCGAGGTAAACCATGCTGAACGAGGAGGGGGTGATGCCCGAGGCTCGGTGGTCGTAGTCCTCGTCGATGTTCAAGTTGAAGGTGGGGTCGCTGTCCACGTAGTTGGGGGCAAGGCACGGCCGCAGAGCCTCCTGGATCGCCTCGTTGGCCAGCCACTCCTCAAGCTTAGGGGACCGACTCACATAGTAGATGATGCTCTGGTGGTGAAGCGGTTACATTTAAAACAACGGTTGGAGAGAAATTCTGTGCATGCTTAACAGTGAGACTGAATAAATGTGCAGCAGGCATATATGTGCAGAAGCACAGCATGGTATTATGGCCAACAGTTATTAAAAGCACAGCCCATCATCAATCTGTGTGAAGTTTTGCATAAAGAGAAGAAATTAAGAGAAGAGATATGATTGGCCAATAACCGATTGTGGAAAAAGAGAAGCAGTTGCCATGACAACAGGCTACATCAATATAGATGCGTTCATGCAATGAAGATACAAATTCCTAAAAATATCTAATGGTGAGTTTTTCCTCCACTGACCAATGTATTAATATAATAAAACCATAAAAATAAAGAACAGAAAAACACTCCACTGAGGGAGAGTCAAAATGTAACGTATTTAAAAACAGCACTGAAACAACCTGATGCTGTGTGTTTATTTGGATGAATTTTACACACAACGAACTTCAATGTGTTAACATTCCATTAGTTATTCTCCAAGTATCTCTTGTCTTACATATTAAAACTTTTAACTTCAAAGTTGATTCTTCCGGTCTACAACATGCAACACCTCACGTGAGAACCGTACAGCTGGTCATCAAGTCAAGAATCCATCAGCTAGAAAACAAACCTCCACTGATCGACGTCTTACCTTCACATAATAGGTGATGAGAATCTTGCGCAGGTCGAATACTTGCAACATGGAGGCTGCGTTATTGTCGCTGATGCTGTAGCCCTCCAGAACATATTTGGTGGCAGCCACTTCCCAGGCCAGCCAGCGCTGTCCAAACGCAGCGTTGAAGGACAACATCTGCGGCAGATGACCTGGTTCGCAGCAGCAGCAGCCTTCGTCCTCCTCCACCCCCTCTGTGATGGCCTCTACCTCCCTCTGCTGACAGTACGTGCCTGGGCAGGGTGTGACGTATCGCAATCAGCCTCAAAGCCAAAGTTGACGTTTCTATTTGATCAGCAAGGTTAGAATCTGTGGGACATTCCTAAACTTCCATAAAGTTGTAAGAAAATAAACAGGTTTTATACTATGTAAGAGATAACAGTGCCAGGAATCTGCATAAAATGTAATTTTAAGACCAGATGAAAATATTTTTAGACATAAAAGCTCTGCTATAATCCCCTTCAACCTTCTTTTAAAATGACATTTTTGAAACATTTTCACGAATGAAATTAGAAAGTAAAAGCTCTAGACTGAGAACTGATGGCTTTTAAAGGCTCCATTCATTTGCATCCTAAGCCACAGCTGACCTCTGAACTCCAGCCCACGCAGCTGGAAGGTGACGAGGCCGTTGCCGATCTCGATGATGTGCACCAGAGCGTTGAGGTAGTCCGACGCCAGGATGAAGCAGTCGCCCGTGCTGTAGTTGCCCCAGCGACCGAGCAGCAGGTCGCCGCACAGGCTGTGCTGCAGAGAACGCGTCAGGTGCTCGTAGAAAATCGAGTTCAGGTTGTTGTCGTCGGCGCCTTCAGGGGGAAAAGAAGAGATGCTCACCACAGGAGCAATAACACAAAACAAAACGGTGTCTTGCAAAAGTGTTTTGATGTTTAAACTTCCCTCTGATCACCCTAAATACAAATGCAGTACAACCACAACTGTCTGCAGAAGTAATTTGTGAATGGAGTCAAACAACACAATTGGTGGACAGCAGTTCCCTCTGGAAGAGCTGCAGAGCTCTGACCTCAATCTGGTAGCAGGAGAAATTAGCTGTGATCTTCACAAATCCGGCTTTCATGCAAGAAGTCTCGTTTAAAGTCTTACAAGTCATTTAGGGGACAGCAGAGGAAAATAAGTTCATACCAAGTGATTTTGTCTGGTTGAGCAAGAAGGTAGGGAAACAACCCACAAAAGTGGCAGCTGTACCTTCAGCAATAAAGCTCTAGAAAGTATTGCCTTACTTTATTTAAAGTTTAACCTTTGAATAAAAAGGACAATTACTTTTTGTGCACTTGTTTTCTTTAGATGTTAAAAATCTGACATGAATACCTCACTTCTCTGACTTATTCTGAAAAAAGTCAAAAACAATTAGATTTTTCTTTCACTTAATTCTGTACTAATCTGTGTTGATCTAGTAGGTGACGCCCCAATAAAATTTTAAAGTTGACATCTGTGTGATAAAATGTGATACATTTTGCAACTGCTGTAAAAACACGAGCAAAGATCACTAGCGGCGTACCTGGGTTGCGGTCTAACTGAGTGGCGAGTCTGGTGTTCGAATGGTCAACCCGCTTTGTGCTGCAAAAAGGTTCTGGTGTTATATGCTATGTGTTATATGATAGTATTTACACTTTCATGCACAATATTGTCAAACACATACTTGTAGTCTCGCTCCCAGAATTTCACAGGCCTCGTGTAAGAGGTGACGAACACGGCGCTGCCCAGAACTGGGTTGAGGGGCGTGGAAAAGATGGCGGAGAAGACTGCCTGAACGAAAAGCACAGCAGAGTCTGAAGAAACACGAGTTAAGGGTCCAATGTGGAAATTCAATTTGAGGACTGTAAGAAAGGAACAAGTAGTAACTTGAAGAGTTCAATCTTTTCTATTAACACTGCCCATGTGTTGGACTAACAGAAGGATACGAGGAACGGCAAACGGTTGAGCAAAAGCGTGAAAGGCTGAGCCCCATGTGATCTGCCAGGGGGCTATGTAAGTCAGAACAAAGCGCAACTTGTACAGCAGATCCCACATCTGTCAAAACACAAAGAAAAAAAAAAATCATCATTTTATGCAGGAATGTTTGAAATTTGCATTTTTAACCAAGTGGAGAAAATGACTTCTTTTGTGTCCTCACCTTGCTGAAGACGATGGACATGAAGTAGTAGTCGATCAGGAAAGTCTCCGAGAAGTGTGGATAGTCGCAGTGAAAGAAGAGCGTGGTAAAGCACAGCGTGACGTACTGCTGAGACGGGGTGCAGAAGGATGAGCGCAGCAGCTTCATTCCTGCGACTGAGATGAAGAGCGCTCGGCTGCTGGAGGAAAACACAGACACGAGCTGCTAAACATAACATCCGCCGCTAAATTCTGTTTTTGTTGCACTGAGGATTTCAGATGAAAATAGTGACAGGAGCTTGCCATAAACCCAACCATGACTAGACTTACTAGATGTCCAGATCTTTATGACTCTGGCCGACAGTTCGGGCTTCGGTTGTTAGAGAGTTCAGCACCACTGCTGGGTAGATGAAGTATTTCTCCACGCACTGAAGCCACGCGTACAGCTTCTCAAACCACATCAACTGAGCAGCATCTGGGGAAGGCAGAGAGCCAAACAACGTTACACAGGCGCTCCAGACACAAATCCATCGTTAAAAGTGCTCCCTTCAAACCAAAGCTGTAAAATCTGGTAGAAAATAACCTGGAGGGGGAAACGTTGCTGTTAATTAGACGCTGAATCAGAAGGACTTTTTTTTGTCACATTACAGCCATAAAACTTCAAAGCATTATGTTTGCGATGCAGCATAAAATATTTATAACTATCATTATTATTGAGAAATCAAAAATTAATAAGTGTGGTATGTGTTAGTATTCAGCATCCAGTGTTTTAAACCATTCCATCTGACATATTTAGGGTTTCTCCATATATTCCCTTCTGATACACAGCATACAGGAACTATTATGGCTTTCTCCTTGCTGCTATTCCATAAAAATCCAGCTGTGTACGTACACACGTACACACACACAACACACACCACTTTTTATATTTGTTAAAAAAAGAAAACTATGTTTCATTTTTGTTTCTCTTCAAAATTTATGAGTTCTCAATAAAATGTGATGTTTGTGGTTACAATGTGACAAAAACATTTGATGAGTAAATACTTTTGCACAGCAGTAAATAATGGAAAAAAGGGAATATGCACAAAAAAATGAACTGAAACAGTGAACACAGCTCCAGTCTATTCCTGAAACCGACAGTGAACTGGCTTGTTTCATGTATTTTTTTGTGTTGTAAGAATTTTATTTTGTTAAGACGTACTTTCGGAAGATAAAGTTCCTCAGAAGCTCACCTCGGACTTCAAACTGGCTGTACTCTCTGGATCGGAGCACAGGATGTGCAAGGCAGAACCATGGCAGCTGTTTACGGAGCTGAGGCAGGAGATAGTGTGTAACGAAGCCTACAACTCCGGCCAGGATGTACAGGATGAAGCTGAGAGCAGGCTAAGGGTCAAGCGGGAAAAGAAAAACATGAGCATTACAAATCTGTGAACACCTGTCACCAAAATCTTGAGAGAAAAGCATTGGGAGAGTGAGCGCCTGCCTGGAGAGCGATGAAAACGGTGCTGGCACTGATGGCGAAGGTAATCACAGCCATGAGAGGACACATGACGAGGTCTGAGTGAAGGATCTCACTCTGCAAAGAGACGGGGACGGTTTAACCACGGAGCATGGAAACACCTAGAAACATGCCACTGGAATCAGTCGGCTTGTTGGGTTTTTTTTTTACCACAGAGTTACGCAGCTTCTCAGGGAGAGGATCTTTGATTTCCACAGGGGGATCTTCTGGTGTTCTGTTCTCCAGTTCTGGGAATAATTTGGACCGGACCAGTGACCTAAAGCAATAAGCCAACAGCTAAATAAATCACAGAAGAACTACTATGCATTAAAATTCTTCACTGACTGCAGTGTGGCGAAAACAGGAAAAGGTCAGCTGTGTTTGGCAGGGATTCAGTACATTTATCATTTAGACTCAAATTTCCAGATATTGTTTGCAGGAAACCAGCAAAGTTGTGGCAAGTGTATTTAAGTTGAAAACTAAAATACAGAAGACAAAAAGCAAATGAAAGCTGTGTGGTGTCCATATCCACTTTTTAGAAAGTCAAAATTGTGTGTTCAGTAAAATGGAGAACAGGAATGGTTCGAAACAAAACTTTTTCCATTTTCCGTAATTTTTTATGTGCATCCAAATTTCTAAAACTAAAAGCAAACTCTACAAATTAAAATAATCTTTTAAGCGACTCACTTTATGACGTACAATTTGAATATATCATTGTGAAGAAATAAGACATTTATCGCCATTTCTGAGTGAGTAAACAAAAAAACATACTTCTTTAAATATAAGGAGGTTTACACATAATCTCTCACTGCTCAACTGCTGACAATAGGAGGAATAAACACTGACCACAGAATGGTTGGGTCACTGCTTTGGCGGCTTAGGTGGTAGGACAAGGCCAAAAGAAGACCACAAAACACGGAGAACAGCACTGGCACATGGGCATCCCCCCATGGGGCCTGTTCCAATTAATTGCATATTCACATTAAATATGAACTAAATTCGATGACAATCTAAATTTCAGAAGGACTTACATTAATGGCGCCGAGGCAAAATCCATAGAGCAGAGCTGCCACCACTATGCTGCGTATGAGGCTGAACAGAGATGAGAGCGGGCTGGTAGTAGCTGATGAAAGAGAAGACAAAGTTCAGAAAAAACATATGGAAGAGTCAACAAACAATGGATTTTAAAAAAATTATAAACAGGGTGAAACACACTGCTGTTTGCATGCTGTGTTTTGAAAAAATAAAGTGATAACAGTTTGCAAAATAAAAAAAAATAGCATGATCATATGAAAAAATTCCCCAGCTGTTTGCAATAAACAGGAAGAAGCCGTTTCTTGTTTCTGTTTCTCTTGTTCAAGCGCAGTCTTACCGGTTCCACCAAAAATGTGCATGTCGATCTGCTCCAGCAGACACATCACAAATGTATTGACCTGAGGTAGCAACCCAAACAGGAAAATGACCGGAAAGCACAAGGCAAAAACTGTTGGACCAGGAAAAAAACAAAACACCAATTACTCTTAAAGTCATTTACTTTTTAGAATAATCCCAAGACACATTATCTAGTAAAAAGTTGATTTTAAAAAGTGATTGATAAAAACTGACCAATAAGCATGTCCCTGACATACAGCAGGAAGTGTCCAGAGAAGAAAGTGACCCCATAGAGGGAGAATGGCTGCAGACTTCCAGCTCGCCCAGTCAGGTCAAATATCCAGATCATCCCACAACACAAGCAGAAGTAAACAGGCCGACTGTACACAATGATCCAGTTATGGCCCTGGGAAATAAGACAAGAAAACATTTATTTTAGTCGTACTGGCATGGTCGGCTCAGGTTTGTGTTTAAACAACGCCTGATTTTTTCTTCAATCCAAGAATGACCCTGACTCAAATCTACATCAACCATAAGCCTTAAATGTTCTTTATGGTATTGTGATGAAAAATCAGAGTAATGAGTGATGATTCTTTAGTTTCATGCTGTGTGTATAAAGATACTATGAACAACATTTAAGTATAATGGAAACCACTGAAAGGTCAGAAGCCTTCTTTCAGCCAGGTGTCCAGCACAGCAAAGCAACAGGTGGGGGAGGGGCAGCGCTGTTACTACAGGCTCCATATGCCTGGAGAAACCTCCAGTCTCTCTGGGAGTTTTTCCTCATTTCAATAAAAGCTTGTTAAAACCTTGCCTTACTTGACACCGACCCCTGCCTGATTAAAACTCTTCTGCTCGTCTCATCCTTTGCTAACCATTTCTGATTTCATCATTTCTTCCTCTACTCAAAGATCAAGGTGGAAAGCGGTATAAATTTTGAGCAAAGTATCTGAGACATTTCCTTAAGACCTCATCAAATCAGCTCAACATGAAAGCATTTGCTCCCCCATCAAATGATGAGCATAAATCAATACTCACATGCATCGGGGAGGCGGCATCCGGCTGTACGCTCTGAAGTAGAAGGAGACGATTTTATATTTCACATTTATTAAATCATTAACATAAACGATAAAGATTCTACAACTTGTAAGACAAAAAAAATCATGTAATCCTGGAGAAAAAAACATTTGGATCCACATGTCAGAAAGATACATGATTAATGTATATTTAATAAGTTTTTCTCTAAAATATGCAGGTTACCTACCTTCAGTAGAGAGTACTGGCAGCTGGCAATGACCAAGCAGAACTGGAAGACCCAGATGTCCCTGAAAAAGCCCTGAAGCAGGAGCAGAAACCCCAGAAAGGCCACCAGGCTGGCCAACAACACCGAAAACACGTTCTCTCCCACACGGCGATTCCTACACGCAAAGTCCAGAGGAATTATTATTTCTAACTCCAACTCCTTCATCTAACTGCCTTCAAGGAATGAAGGCTTTTTGAGCTTATATGGCATAAAAAGAAAAAGGCCATAAATCATTATTTCTTGTCATTACGCCAACATTTCTTCCCACCTGTCCAATAGAGCCAGAAGAGCCAGTCGATCGTATCGAACCCTCAACCACTTCCCAGGCAGCACCCAAAACCGGTAGTACTGCTTAGGCTTGGCTTTCTCCTCAATCATCAGAGTGTTCTCATGGGATTCTTGGAGGGATTCGTGATCAAGATCAAACTAGAAAAAAAAAAGAAAGGTAAAAACTGGTACTTAATTAAAAAAAGGACTAAACAACATATTCGACCAGGAATAATGTGCTGTACAAGTACTTAAGGACGTCTAACCTCCGGCATTTCGAGCGGCACCCTGCGGACCTGCATGCCCTGCAGAACCACGGGTCTGGGCTGGAGGATGGACAGGACCGGAGCTCCATCCTGAACCTCAGTGGAGGTGAAGCTTGATGACTGGGACTGCCTCTCTCTTTCTCTGCAAGATTCACATTTTAACAACTTTTCGTTTTTCAAGAAACCGATTCACTCAATAGCATAAAAATAAAAAAAATAATAATAATGCATTCTGTGTAGTCTTTTTACGTACTGAACCGGGTCCTCATAACCACCTCCAGCAGGTCCAAAAGTGTATGATCTCTTCACTCCTGAGACACAGCACCCAAAAATAAAAGTAATTATGATGCATGTATGGATTTTTCATGTATTCCTCCTTTGCATCAAGTCTAAACTTTATTTACCCATATTTTTTTCAACTTATTATAAAAGTATTTATTAAGAACAATCAATATTTGCTTTATTATTTTTTCCCAGCTGATTGTAATAAAAAAAAAACCCTGACAGGGACAAAAGAAGTAGGTATACTACTCTGTGATGAAGCGATATTTTACTGAACTTTAAAACCGTCACATTTTCAAGCACTTACAAGTTGCTAATTTTATTAATTTGATTGAAGTATTCGACCAGGGTTCAAATCAAATATACACCCAAATTACTTGACAGCTCCTCTTCCCCACAGAGTTATTCCTTCAAACTCACTGACTCACCGCTTTCATCGTAGAAATAGTGCACCGCTCCCTCTGATGTGTCGTCGAAGTTGGAGGCCTCGTGGATGCCGCTGCGGGGGAGTAGGAGCGAAGACGCAAACTGTAAGGCTGATGGCAGCGTGCGGGTGCGTGAATGAGAAGAGGTCCGCACACGCTGAAGGTCTTGGAGGCTAAAAGAAGCAAAAAAAAACAAAAAAGCATGTCTGCAGCTCTCCTTTTAAATTAGTTTAATAAATCAGATTTTTTTTGTATTTTAATTTAGTATTGATTTTGAAACCATCATAGAAGACTTTTTTTTTTTACAGATTTATTAAAGATCAGAGTGATCAAAAAAAGGCTGATGCAACCTTTTATTCCCGTCTACCACACTAACCTGGGAGGCGATCCCATTGTTGAGGGTGGAGGTGTGGGGTTGCTCCCGGCGTTGTGCCTCCGGCGAATCGCCTGGGTCCTTTTCACGCTCGTCATGCATTCATGTTTGCTTCCGTCTTCTGGCCCTAAAGCTGGAGAAGAGTTAATGGGTTCATCAGTGCAATGGCTTCAATTACACCATTAATTACGTGAGTAACAGCAAGAAAAGGCCGCATCAAATTAAGTTATATATTAATATATATCAACCCTTTATATCTCAAAGCATTAGCTTCATCTCAGAAGTGGGAGTGTACATTCTTTTGATCCTACCGTTTTACATATCAACAGCAAATTTTCATCAAGACAAACTAACAATTCTGGAACATTTCACATCCAAGTTAGAACATTTGACTTGGACGTTTCATATTTTATTTTTGTTTCTTTAAGTTTAAAACTTTGTCGAAGCACTAGTAAAACCTTACAGCTATCAGTTTTAAGATTAGCTACACAAACTAATTTATCTAACCGATACAGGACGATGTGTTTTTAACATTGTTATGATGACGTACACTAAAGTCTGTTTAATACCTGTTGTTCAATATTTTTTTCTGACGTTTTGTGCAAAGATCTCTGTGGAAAAGCCAAATTTTTAAATTGAAAAATGTAATTCATAAATTTATAAGCTATATATAATATAATCCAAGTCGATCTTTCGACATACACTTCCCTTCGATTTATTTATGGCCATACTCTTTGTGCTTATTAAAATTGTCATTTGAAAGGAAACTTAAATGCAAAATCTAAATTAGTGCCATCTTGGAATTCCCTCCCTCCTAATCAGTGACAAAGCACCAGCAAATCTAGTTGCTCTACATCGCTCATCAGGAATGCAATACCTACAAGCTGATAGAAATCAGCAGACACGTCATGGTTTTAACATTTTTCTCAAGAAAGTAAAACAAAGAAGAAACATAGCCTATAAGCTGCTGCTCCTATTAATAAAACACAATCCTTGCAGTTGGAGCCCTGTGTTGTCTGGTGTCAGAGCCACATTTTCAGGATTTAATCTACACCACATCTGGATGCCTTCATGCTACAGGAAATGTTTTCCTCATTGGCGACTCGTTAAAGTTTTCAATGTGGGGAACAGCCACAATAAGATTTTAGCACTGCTCTGGGGATGATTTACAGTTTTGATGAGCAAAAAAATGACTCCTATACATTTGTCATTCAATCACTCACTTCCAGTAAAGGACATGTTTTTTTTACTAATTCCAAGTTAAATTCTAGGTCAACATATTTTGACCTATTAATAATCTAGGAGCCAAAATGCAAATGTAAAATGCTACTTAGTGAAAAACTAATGTTGTGCACCACTCTGACCCCACAGTGAAACATGGTAGTGGCAGCATTATTTTTAAGGGGATTATTTTCATTAGCACGGACAGAGAAACTTGTGAGAGCTAAAGGGAAAATAGACTAAGTTAAAAACAAGCAATTATGTAGAAAACTGACCAGGAAACAGCAAAAGACTGCAAAGCCAGTTAAGAATGAGTGGCAAAACTTGAAAATTTATGTTCACAGATGCTTGAATTATTTTTGCAAAAACTGAGACAAAAGGTTGCAGCTAAAAGTGCAGTGGAAGGTGGTCTAACAAAAAGCATCTAAATGTATCCCACACTGTATTTTACTTTAAAATCTTAGAACTTATTTATTATTTTCCTTCCTCTTCACATGAATGCACTAATTTGTGCTGGTCTGTCAAGTAAAATCATAATAAAACACATTAAGATTTCTGGTTGTAATGACAAAATGAGAAAAGCTCCACAGTGTAGGGGCAGCATAACAAAAACTAAACACAAAAAATATGACCTTTCAACTTATGGCATTAACTTATTTCTAGATTTGATAGTATTAAGACTAGATAACATTGCTAGAAATAACATTGACTGATAAATAGGGACTGCTGCACCATATTACAAAATTATTTAAACAGAAATATTGTTGTTGAAAATTTCTCAGACACGTTTTGAGTCTTTCAAATTATTCAATGACCTCAGCACTTTCCATTAGCTTTAGCATCCTAAATATAAACATCAGGTTCTGGGATTAATGAAACATTTGCCTTTGAAATTGCAATACAATGATATTGTGATAATGACTGTAATTTATTATATTGTGCAGTTCTATGATTATTACCCCCATTTTCCTCAGTACTGTTTCTTTTCCCTTCGACACGATGCACCCATAACTCTCAGTGAATCTAGAATCTGAGTTTCTCAGATCAATACCAACTGAGGAAAGTCAACATCTATTCAAATGGCCAAATGCATCATCAGAAAGCAGAACCCTACTGCACTGCACTTGAAATTACACGTCTGACATATTATTGCATCCAAGGAAGAGTCGGATATTAAGATTTGATACATTGTGCAGCTCCATCATCAAGTGCTTCAAGACTAAACCATAAAACTTGCCATAAAAATCAGGGTGTTAATACTTAACCGGATAGTGAAAAACATTTTTAAAACCGAGTTACTTCTCAGAAAAGGGGTGAGTCTGCAACACTTGCTTTAAACTAATGATTTTCAGGTGAACTAACCTCCACCCACGGCTCCCTCTTCAACCAGCTCTCCTGCCCTCCAACCCATCTGGTTGCCGGTCCAAGACCCTCCGAGAGAATCCAGCCGATGATGACGATGGCATACAGGGAAGCCGTCGGTGTGTATAGTCCGGGCTTCCAGATCAGACTTAGACATAGTAAGGGTACGGGGAGCCGGGGTGGACGTGGAGGGCATTGGAAGAAGCGCGGATGGCGTGGTCGCTGCGTTGCTCTGGCCCCCGCCAGCCCCATCCATACTCAGTACCCTCGCATGAGTCTTAGCGCTCGCTGTGCTAGAGGAGCGCTGAGCAGCACGAGAGTGAGAGGGGGCCGAGGTTTCGGGTAAATCGTCCTCCCTTGGAGCAGGAAGTTGAGCAGCAGTGGAGAGAATGTTGGCGAGGTCTGAGGAGTAGCAAGAGGTAGAGGAACTCGAGTCGTCGTCGTTGTCCTCGTCTGAGCTGTATCTGCGCTGGGAGCCCAGGCTGGACCCGGCGCTAATGTCACTGCCGTCGTCCTCGTCACTGGAGTCCTCAAACAAACTTTCGCTGTAAGCCTTAGCCCCCAGCCGGCTGCGCATAGGGATGTAATCTCTGTGTTGCCTGTGATTGTGGTGATGCCTGTAAGAGCCGCAGTCGAAACTACTGCTGCCCGCTCCTGTTCGCCGTCTGGGAGCTTTCCTTCGGCCCGGCCTGTGGCCCATGCTTCCGCCGCCGGCCTGCAGCAGCTTTAAGTCTTTAGGACGAACGACCTGCTGGGCTTGGAGCGCAGGCGGGTCAGACAGTAACAACGGGGTGGAGGATATGGGCAGAGCAGGCTCAGAACACACTAGACCCAGGGCCAGCCCTGAAGGCACTGAATTGGCCTGCCGAGGTGGGGGGAGAGGAGGACCATGAGATTTTCTGTCCAAGTCACACACCTCTGAGTGGCCACTACTTGAAGGGGAAGAGTTCTGGAGAGGAGGGGGGTGTGCAATATCAGAGTGTGAAGGGGGTAGGTCCTCCTCAACAAGCGTCCGGTCTAAGCCCTGGCTGATGGACAACTCTTTGGAAGGGGAGCGCAGGAGCACGCTGTCCGACAAGTTGTCAGTGTCACTGCCACCCTGTCCGCCTGCATCCTCTGTGTTTTTCAGAGCAATAGAACCCGACACAGGTGCTGCAGCAGGCGTCTGTCCATCCGCAGGCCGCGACTGGCTCAACGATGGACTTTCTAACTGAGTGGAGTCCGTTTTCTCGGAGCGGTAGCTGCTCACGGTGCTTAGTGTCTCACGGTCTGTGGTAGCTCCACCTGCACTGAAGCAGCTGTCTGTGGACCCCGCAGCCAGAGCCACACCGCTGCGGCTGCCTGGGTGCTCAGTTCCCGGGGCAAAAGCTCCGGGGTCCAGACCCAAACCCATGAGGTTTTCGCTTAGCTCCTCACTTAAGCTGCTCTTTATAAGAGGGCTGAGGGGCGTATCGGCTAAGCTTTCAGATTCGGCAGAGGGCCCAAGTGGACAATATGTTCCCAACACATTGTCCTTGGGACTCTGATGAGACGATTGTTTTGGCAAGTCCTTCGGCTGCTCCTTCTCGCCTCCATCTCCTTGACTTAAAGGTGAAGGCGGGATGGACAGGCATCCTCCAGGATCTTCAGGTCCAGATGACACTCCAGGAACTCCAATGAGACCTGGAAATTCGCCTCCTCTAGAGTCAGAGATGCAGGACTGGACCATTCTGGAGGGCCCTTAAACACCCCAAAAAAATGGCACAATCAGACCGAAACGCACCAACTACTTAGCATTCTACAAATATTACATGTAAAAAAATTATTTTTCAAAGTTAAGAATTTTTTATGCAAAATTTAAATGTAAAATACAAGTGTTCTTCATAAATTTATTGGACAAACATACACGATGCTCAGAGTTTAGAATGAAGTAAGCTCAAAATTGAGAGGAAACCACACCCAAGGACATGAGAAAGGATTCAAAGACAAAGGATGAAAGGCATGAAGACAGGAAGGAAGAAAGATTGGCAAAAAGTAGCAAGGACACAGAGAAGACTGAAAGGAACTGATAAAAAGGAGGAAGGACCAGCAAAAGAATATTGAAGGAAGGGAGTAAGAAAAAAAAACCAGGAGGGAAGATAAGGATATTACAGAACACAGAAGCTATGACGGTTTGAAGGACACAACATAGAAGCAATAAGATTTTGAATAAAGTCGGAAACTGATCGAGGTCCTGGAAGATACTTCAATCAAAGTCTACACTTTTCCAATATATTCCACTGAGCAAGAATCCTGGAATGCAAGATGGGCTTAACAGGACCAAACACAGTTTCAAAACGTACTTTTTATTCTTGAAAGGATTTATAAGAATGTGCAGATATGCTTTGAGGGGGAGTTATTTTTATACAGGCAAGGATTAGACACCACTCAGCATGCAATAAAGCTCACTGCAGATCACAGAAAAAACAGCAGCCTTACTTTGTGCGTCCTGGGAGCTCTGACGTAAAATCGCACGATGGGCCGAAGTCACAATTACATTATTGCTTCCCTGTGCCTGTGTTAATTCTTTGAGATCTGAAGCAAAACAAAAGATATTGTAAAAAAAAAAAAAGGAAAAAGTGAAGCAAAGAAAAGTTTGCAAAAATCAAAAAAATGATTAACAAGAAGAAGAAGACAGTTTAAATGCTCACCAGTAGTTCCACCTACATCCTCAAGCTGGGGCAAAAACTCCTAACAAATCAAAAATATATGGCATATTAAAATTCATTAACCCTGCAATGACAGCATTGTTAGATGACTGAAAAAGATTTGAAAACTAAAGATGAAAGATTTGTCAATTCGCAAGGATTACAGGGCAAATGAATGAGGCCAACATGACACTAGTGAACCAAGCAATCCTCACCGACACTTGGTTCAATCCGAAAAGAGAATGCTGGGAGCTGCAGCGAACCGGGGGAGTCGAGTTAACCTTCCGAAAAACGGTCATCTCCACACCAACATGACTATCCCTGGAGAAAAAATAAGTACTGGTTAGTATAAAAATGTCATTCTCCAACATCCCTTTCAATTATATCTCCACACCTGTGCTGGTTTCCATCATGAGCTCCTGACCCATCATCCCCGTCTTCTGTCCTCGGGGCGTCAGCTGCGAGAGAAGCCTGCTTCTTCTCGACAATCTCACCGAGGTCGAACATGGCGTGAAGTCGGTAGTTAACCACCTTAATGGCGGTAAAGAAGATCGCTACCACAGCAGAGTACGCACCTGCCACCACCAAGCTTGGAGGAAGAGCCTGAGGGCGAGTGGAAAAGAAACCGGGCGGAATTAGAAACCCAAGAAATGTTTTGTCTAAATGGACAGAGATTTACGTCAAGCTAGAACGGGTTGATTTTGGAGCAGCTGTTATTTCTTGGTCCGCACCTTTTTTATCCCATGATTAAGCTAAACTCACTTCACTGGAGTGGTGAATAATATTGGTGTTTCTGTAGTTTTCAGCTTGTGATCGTCTTGAGACTTGGTGGGTCTTGAACTGTTGTTGAACATCCCAAGTAATTAAATTTTATCTGAGGGTAATAGTCGAGATCAGACGGTTTGAACTTGGATAATGAATCCCAAAACACATCTAAACTGGTTTTGTGGTGGATAAGCAGGAGAACATTAAGCTTCTGGAAAAAGTCCGGACCTTCACCCTAATAACTTATCAAACAATTGATGAACTCTGATTAAATGTGGGTGTGATTTCTGTGCTAAGAAACTGACCAATTTAACTTGGTTATGCAATTTGTGACAATAAGACTATTCAAAAATCCAGCCAGAATTATGCCAGGGCTTTATTGATGAAGTTTCTCTGCATCTTGTTTAGAAACATTTATCTCAATCTTTGAAAAGTCTAGATTTGTCCAACCCCAAACAATTATAAAAGCAACAATTGTATTTAAACTACATAAATATAAATAGACAAATGAAACAAAGAAAGATAGAAAGCCAGCATTCAACTAAGAATAAATTAAGGATGAATTTTAATGTCTCCCTTCCCCTGGTGTCTGTACAGCCTGATCTGTTCTAACTGTTCGAGACAGAGAGTCACTCCGTAATTATACCTGGGTTATCACTAAGTTTCTCACAGGATTAGAGTTTGGGAAACAACATTTTTAGCTCGGCATTAAGACGTTCACAAAGACCTTCAAAACCTTTGAAACACTGAAAATGGAGGAGTGTTTCATTCTTATCTAAACCCTCCCAGGTTCCAGTTGGATAAAAACACAATGAGCCTCACAGGAATCTGGCCACAGCTGGAAGAATCAAAGTAAACACCTTTTTGGGTTTATACACAAAGTAGCAGAAGCTATTTTCTAAAATTCCAGTAACAAATTTAAATAAGACATAACATATTGTATTAACAGAAACAACAATATTTATGAGGGATTTTATTAAGTGGGGTTACTCATTAAAACGT
The DNA here is from genome assembly GCA_903067075.1 of Micropoecilia bifurca. NCBI lineage: Eukaryota > Metazoa > Chordata > Actinopteri > Cyprinodontiformes > Poeciliidae > Micropoecilia > Micropoecilia bifurca. The sequence continues at coordinate 31,953 of CAEGAF010145280.1, forward strand.
GTCTTTTATTTAGAGCCTTAAAATTTGTTAAATATGTTGTAGGAGAAAATTGATCTTAAGCAATCCTCCCTTGGTGCCAGAGATGTACTTTTGTCATGTGAAAATTTCAATCTACATGCAAGATATAGAAAATACACAATAAATTAAAATTTATTTTTAAACCTTTGAATATGTACAACTATTCCTCTCAGAAGTAAAGAACAATTCAAATGTATCTAAAATTACTTTGACATCATTGCCATGTTGAATGTATGACAATTTTTGTGTTGATTTCATGCGAGGTTGCCACATCAAATAAATAAAAACTCAGGACAACAACACATTATTTGAACCGTGGTCTTACCATGTACAGAAGAAAAGGGAAGGCCAGGAGAAAGATCCACAGGTACAGGTGGATGCAGTTGGAGAATGTGCTCTGATGGGGGTCCACATACCAGCCTCCTGTGAGCGAAGCCCACACGCCCTGCCGCAAAATCTGTAGAGCTTGGGAGCCCATCTCCACTGTTTTGGGTTAGACAAAAGCTGGAAAGCTTCCTCCAAAGAGGGAGCTCAAAAAAACCGTGCAGCAGATTGAGGCACGGTATCTTCTCTCTACAATGGCACTTCTAACGTAGACAGCATGGTGACCAAGGCTGGTTTGTTGAGGACAACAGTTCTGTATCGCGGATATTTATAGATCTCAGTGGAGGTTGAAAGTCCTTGCATATTCTTGTGCCCTTTCTATACCAATACTACTTTTCTCTACCCTGACCCCAGCTGGGTGTTCAGCTGTATGATCTTTTGGCACTTTGACATCCCACTGAAAGTGTGAAATGACATTCATCTGAAAGACAAATCAAAGATAGTCACTTGACAGTTGATCTGTTTCTGTGATTGATATTGTTTTAGCAATGCATTTAGGGGATAGTCAAACTATAACATACTCTGATTGTTATAGTACTTTGTTATTCACGTTTTTTGACTATTAATGTGTCGTTCGTTCGTTTTATTTTACACACGTAATTAAGTATTTATTATTCAAACAGTAGCCAAGCTGAAGCAAGAAAATTACTTTAAGCACCCATTGACCACAATATTCCTATATTCCTAAACACACCCATTTACGCCATTCTGGCAGGGTACGTGACATGACCAAAACATCTTTCCAATTTCAAAAGACTGAGCTTAAAACTTCAAAATGTTAGAACTAGGCCAGGGCTATGCAAGCGAGATTAAGTTTTAGATTTGCATTAGCAGGCTAGCAGACACTTTAGCCTAGCTTTATGGAATCGCTTTGCTTTTCTAAAAGATATACGTAGACATATTGAGCCATCAGCGTGGATTAGCCTCTGCAAACACTTACGATACAAAGAATAAAATTGCTACAAGTCTAAAAAAAATCGATGGCTAGCGTTTAACATCCGAATTATTAACGTTAGGTACCGGCTAATGCTAGGCCGCATACCACATGAAAGGTGAATGTAACGTTTCTTAATAAACAAAACAGACCTACGCTGTCCGCTGGTGGATGCTTTTGGCTATGTAAACTCAGGTTAGGAGGACAGTTTTAAACAACTGCTCGCAGTAAACAGCTTTCCAAGTCTGGACCCAAACATAGCTTACAGTTAGCATTAGCTGTTGAGCTTGCCTCATATCCTCCTTCCGCATCCAGTCCTTGTAAAATCGCAGAGCTTTCCTCCTCAGGATGCAGCTAGCAGAAGACGGCAATCCAACTGTAGATTACCTGGAGCTTCGCTGTTCTATTGAGGCTGGTTAATTTATCTTGGTTTTCCGCATAGTCCGTCATCCTCTTTGGTGTTAAACATCGACAGACATAAAGCATGAACAGTGAACTCCTCTCTACACGAACGACAGCTGTTTCCTGGCATAAACGAAGGCTGTGTGGGGACTGTTACAGGTCTGGCACACCGAGCTCCTGTTAGCCCCAGCTAACAGCTAGCTGACACACGCACGTACGTAAGCACGCACGCGCAGACGGAGACGTTCCCATGGTCCGATTGGCTAAGTAAATGTCAACGTCACGAAGTGAAATCTGTCACGAAGTGAAATCTGTTTAAAATATATATATTTTTTCTTCTTTCTTTTTTGTATAATGATAATAATGATAATGATAATAATAATAATAATAATAATAATAATAATAATAATAATAATAATAATAATAATAATAATAATAATAANAGATAGATAGATAGATAGATAGATAGATAGATAGATAGATAGATAGATAGATAGATAGATAGATAGATAGATAGATATAAGGCTCAAAGTTATCTCTGTCCTGCTCACCGTCAAGGCCTATCAGCTTCACTATTCCATCTGAAGAAGGGCATCAACAGCATAATGCTGCCATCAACATGTTTAACTGGGTGGATACTGAGCTTGTATGTACAGATGTACAGTGACTTGTCTGGCTCACATAGGGATTTTGCATTTGTGCAAAATAGTTAGATTTTGAAGGTGAGCTGACCTGATCACTTTCATCTTCCACATGTTTGCTGTGTCCCTACATTGCTTTTGGTAGAGGTTAGGACTACTAAGATCTCCTTAGGAGTCTTCCTTACTGTCCTGATTGGTGAAGTGCAGGATCAAAAGCTCTCCAGTCAACAGATTGTCCTACATGCAAATGTGGATCTCAATTAAATTGGTCTTTGTTTTTAAAAATAAATAAATAAATCCCTCCGAAATACATTATACAATCTGGAAAGGTTTAAGGAGTTTGAATTTTTTGCAATGCATTGTACATGCATTTGCAACAAGCATATTTACTTATATCTTGGAAAGTACAGGAAAAATAATCCTAAATCACTTACAAAAAACTATTTTGCAGGACCAGTGTTTGGTCAGACAGCTGTAATCTGCTTTTGCTGCTGGAGCCGTTTTGTCGAATTAACCTCATGACATCTCTGCAATTCTCAGGAGTGGCTTATTGTGTCCTTTAGCTACCCCAGTTTGATACCTTCTGTCAGCATGGATCAGTCCTCACCTGCACCAGACCTGCAGTGACACCACACCTCTGCAGCCTGAAGGACTATTCCTTTCCGTCTCAGCGCAAAGGGACTGACGGGACAAGTGACCCCCGCTGGCTTGGAAAACAGCCGTTCTAAATTCTTGTCTTTAGTGATAAACCTTTGGAAAATTGATGGCTGCTTTAAAGCAGGCAGCTATTGCCTCAGTCCTAGAAAGAAATGTGTGCACAGTGGACAGTTCCTCTTCATCTCAGCAGGGGGGGTCCAACTACACAAGTATGGAGCATACAACAGAATGCAGTTCTTTCTCAGACATGGAGAGGCCATGCTATTTTCATCAAAAGTATTACATATAAGGACATATTTTACTTTTGCCATGGCTTTATTTATGACTCACTTAGTATGCAGCCTTCTTATTCCTACTGTAAAGATTATATGCGACCAGAGGCATTTAAAAATTTCAATTTGCCTCCTTAGCTATTAAATGTCATGCAATTTAATGAAGCAACCAATAAGCCAGCATCTCTCCTGACTGGAAAGTAATTCTTTCCTATGGATACATCCATTACTATAATTCATTTTTTCATTCATTCCACTTGCAACTAAATTATTGTGAACTGCAGTGCAGTCCAGTGGAAGCCTGCCAGCATGGCAGACTCTAATTAAGCCAAAAATGGCTTGTTAATTTTAAAAACTAAATTAAACATTTGGACCTAATTTAGCTCCATATGACAGAATTGTAAAAAAAAATAATCCAATGTTTGAAATGTAAGTAAAAAAACGCAAAAAACTATATTCTTATTATGTTTGGGTAGATTTATAATTAGACTGTTAGTAGGTACTTTGAATCTCTAACTATTAATGGAAATGTATTTACTGTCATGCAGACATCCTCTGACATCTCAGTTGTAAACTTTACTAAAGTTCACAATTACATTATAACATAAAGCTGCTGGCCAGCTCTTATGCTAAATCAAGTAAGTCAATTTTAGATTTAATTTGTCACCTAATTAGCAACATGCCAGTGTCAGTTTTAATATTATTAGAAATCATTATTTAATTAGGGAACAATCTATTCATGATTCCATTAGATCAGTTCTCCGGGGATTTCACAGAAGGTAACTGACCACAGTTTTTTTTTGTGTGTGTGACTTTTTTCATTTTTTTAAATTGTTGTTTTCCTCTTTCCTTGGATGCTCTTTACAGATCTTTCTCTATACTTAAATAGCCTGAAATTATGAAATGACTATGTGCTGGAATGGCAGATGGTTGTGTTGGCTGCTCTAATATAAGGTCCCACAGTAACAAAAATGTCTTTTCCTGAGGTCCAAGGAAATAACATTGATCCAATTATGATTCAAATCCTTCCCCAGAGTAGAACCAAGCACATGGGATGAAGCCGCTTGAACAAGAAACAGACCTATGGAGCTCTACAAGATCAAATGTAGTTAAATCCATGGGGTGCCATTCATGCTGCCCAAACCTGAACAAATCTAGCAGCTATTCATGAACTGGCTCAGTTAAACGGAGTGTAATGTGTTGTGCTTCTCCTCTATCACCCTGAAAGAATTGGCCATCTGGGTCGTCTTCATACTTGTGGAAACATGATTGAGTCCTGATTCTATCACATTGTGCAATGATTCATCATCGCAGACAAAGGAGTCAGCTGGCTTAAGGCTTTGTCATATTTAGACTTAATAGGGCTAAATTAGACAAATCAAGATAAAGACATTCTGTTTCAACCAAAAAATAAAAAAAATCTTTTGTTCCATGATGAATGTTTGATATTACTGTCCCTACAGAATTATGCTGCCTCCAAAGAAGAGAGACCGGGAAAGAGCAAAGATGATGATGAAACTTAAGTGTAATGCACACTTTTCTTGAACTGTGATTTGTATAAAAAGCTGCTTCTTCACGTTAACGTGCTAACTTTTCTTGTTTGTGTAGTGTGACCCTTGCAGATTAAATCAGTAAGTATTTAATCTGCAGAAGCATTAAATAGTAATTACAAAAGGAAACAGTTACGTTAAAAACAAATGATATTCATTTTCTAATGTAAGGTCACTTACATAAATGCTGCCCATGACACCGTCCTCATTGTTCACCTTATAAATGCATTCAGTCTACTTTACTTGATACATCTCATTAGTACAAGGTTTGTACCACTATTTGGTTTCAGAGTTGCTTGAATTTTATGTGACAAGTATTTAACAAGGTGTAGGAAACATTTCTGAGATTTTGGTGTGATGCTGCCACCTGGTTTCTGCAGACTTGCTGATTCCACATGTAAAACCTGAGTCCCCTGGTACTGATCACCACAATATTTCCCACTCCATTACACCACATCTAACAGGGTTTCTCATTCACCCAATTGCCATTTACTGGATATTAGTTTTTTTAGACCTTACTACATAAACTATATTGTCGTATGTGAAAATCTAAGCAGTTTAAACTTCAACAAGACATCTTAACCTTTTATAGATGCTTAAGGAAAAGAACAGGTGTGCCTAAAAAATAGTGCAATGAGTATATATAGAAGCTTCTTGATGCTTTTTTTGGCATCGGAACAACCTTAGATTGAGAAAAAGAACCAATCTAACGAAGTCACTCTCATTGTGTTGGGGTAACAGCCTCAAGTTACAGCTCCTATGCTTTCTTTTTGAGACCTTGGTATTTCTCATACCAATATTTCTTAAGCTTCTCATGTTCCATGTATCAATGTTCTTGATGTTTCTGACTCTGCATCTTCTGTGTATCTGGATTATTGCTGCAACATGTTGTTGAACATAGACAACAATTTTCCTGATGCCAAGAAGGCGTCAGAAAAATACTGATGGAAGGGAGGGGGGACTTATGCAGCTTCCAGGAACAAAATGCCATTTTGTACCACAATCACATAAATACGTTACCTTCAGTTGTGATAAAATTGCTACATAAATATAAACAAAAACAACTTTAGTGAAATTTAACTTTGCAACATGGCAATATCTTATGCCATGTTGCAGAAATTGGCCCGTCTCTTCAGGAAACAGTTCTTTGAAGTGTTGAACTGAGAAGTTGTTCCAATTTGAGGATTTCTAAAACATGAGTAAAAGAATCAAACAACTCACCAGGTATGTTTTTGATGAGGGAATATTATAACATGATATGATGCTCAAAACAGTTGATTTTGCATAACACTTCCCTTTTTGGCTAGACAGCTGTGTTTTACATTTTGATCAGTTTTCAGATTTCATGAAAGAAGCAAATATTGCCTTCTCGTTTAGCCGCAAGCAAAAAATCTTGATTCAAGACTCGAGACTCTTGAGCCTATTCCTAATTGACATGACATGAAAATAAGATGTTGGGGAACAATTGGTAATTTTTTTTTTATCCAATCATTTGTGTCATCCAAAGTTGTGCCCTGGGTTATGAATTTCAACTCACATATCAAAACTTGATTCTCATCTTTATTTACTAATGCCTTGAATTTTTTCTGTAGTTGGTCTTACCTTGTATTTTACCAACATGATAACTTTGCAAGTTTTTTTGTGAATGTCTGCAACACACAGGTTCATGTTAGTAAGTTAGAATATCATCATAAGGTTAGATCAAATCAGTAATTGAATAGAAGGACCAAATACTTCATGTTATAGATTCATTAAACCCTGGTTGATGTATTTTTAAGTGTGTATTTTAAATTTTTTTATTATCTTAGCAGCTAATGAAAAACCCAACTTCAACGTGAAATCTGAAAGTTAGGTCAAATCAATGTAAACATTTTCTTAATACAAAAATGTTCCCAGCTGACAAAGGAGAGTAACCTACAAAAAGTAATTGCTGTAGAAATTGGCTGTATGCAGGTATAGTAGGTACATATAGGAGGTATATTATAACTAGAAGAATAAAGTACAAAATAATGTTCAAAAATTTGGAGAGATTTGACAATAAATATTATACAGCACATTGGCATACTGTCAACTGGACTAACATTTCTCTAACATTTTTGAAAAAGTGAATTTTGGGTTTAAGTTAACTGGTAGTAATCATAATATGAACTGAATCAGCTGCAATGTCAGTAAACAGTTTTAAGTCCCAGAGAAGCATCACATGACACAGGTGTGTACAAAGTATATAATCAAGTGTATTTTCATCTTTATCCACGTTCTGTACACATATTAAGATCCATTTCACATGAACACTATACAATAGCAATGAGTGAGGAATGGTATATTTTCTGAGCGCTGAGCAGCTCACATTAAATGGCACTTTTATAAAAAAAAGAGAAATCACACAGCATGAGCAGATAACTGAAAACAAAAAGTTATCATCAGATTCACTGAGATTTAGCACATATAAAAAGCACAACAAAATAAAACATTGATTGGTTCCATCCTTCTGTTTCCTCTGCATCACCTGAATGGCAAACAATGGGAAAGAAACAATGAGATATTTGCAGCTATCAGAGGAGAGTGTGCTTCTTTTATTATTTTTTTGTCCGGATTAAAGTAGAAAGCAATCTAAAATGTGGTGTGTTAAGAAGAGTGGTAACAAGATACATCGAAATATCAGAGAAATATTACAGTTCACAAATTTAATTATTCATCCCACAGAATAGTCTTTTGGATAACTGATAGAAAAAAAATCAATACTTTTGGCTGCTTTACAAGGATCATCTTATGTCTCAGAGCTATGCTTCCATTTTCAGTGTGCTTTTTAAATTCCCAATAACAGCATAGAGGAAATAAAAGGTTGTTAGTGAGCCGGCCTTTCTCCAAAACGCTCTTCAAAAGTGGGATTCTGCGCTTCTCAGAGCTCCATCGAACTGCAACAGTTTGGATGTGGTGATGAAATCAATGGTGGGTGCTGGACCAACAATCCTGGATGTGTTCGTTTTGATCACATCCTGGCCAGGCTGCTTAACCTCTATATGTACAGTACACACAAGCAGTGCTTGTAGAGGAATACCTTCACATGTTCACAATTATCCCTTCATTATATCACACAATTCCTCAGATTCATCTGACTGAAACATTCGAGGACTGCTGTGTAGAGGTATGAATAGTGATTTCATGACCACTTTTAGACGGAGCTAGATGTCCTGGCTCATTTACAGTACAATTATCCATCAGTGAAAATAATCCCATCTCACGAGGATGGACGGACGCAGAGCGATCAGGGTAGTTTAACAAAAAAGGAAAAAAAGAAGCACGTAACATAACACGAAGGCTGCCGATGTGATGTCTTCTCCTAGTGAAAAGGGCTTTCTCTTCGAGTGCGCTCGGGATGACTGCCGGGGCGCTTGCTGCTCATATACCATAAAAATTCAATAACTGGCCTGTTCTGCCTCATGTATCATAATGGGGACATTGAGACTCAGGATAGAGAATTATAAAGAAGTCCAAAGAAACTGGATGTTCTCAGCACTTTCTTCACAGTACCATATCCATGCTATGTACAAAGCCTAAGTGGATGTTCTCTTTTCTAGCTAAGTTAAAAATATGAAATAAAAATCGTACACCAACAAAGAGATGGTGAATACAGAGTGTCTGTTTTGACACAGTTGATGCGTTAGATCTCGTGTCATTGATGGGGAATATAGCACAGCTGGGGAACTGGGCATCCTTGACTGTAGGGAAACCAATATCTATTCGCTTCGAGTGAATGTTTCCTTGCGGTCTGGGAAGTTTTTCAGATACCTGATGGATTCAGGTTGCAAAAAACAAAACCAAAAAAACCAAAAAGGAAAACAGCATCCTCTCTCATCCTCCAGTCTCAGTCCACGGTTGCCTATTCTGCTTCTCTTTCAGACATAGTATTCCTTGTCTTTATTCTTTTTGCCTTTTGTGATGGCCTTCGCCACAGAGGCGGTGGCTGTACTTTTGTCTTTAACCACTGCTCCGTTGCCCTCCAGGGTGGAATTGTTGGCAAAAGTATGACCCTGGTCTGCTGGGTAGGAGCCTTCATCCCGGTTGCGGTACTTGTACATGGCATAAAGGAGGATGAGGATGCAGAGAGCAGCAGCAGCCACGATGCCGACCACCATCCCTGTGGTGCTACTGGACTCCCTGATGACTTCTACGGCGCCTGGTTGGTTCTTTTCATCAGAGGCTGTGGGATTGGCTGTGGGCACATGGGGAAAATTGGGGGGGTACGTTAGTCCTGGTGTGTTACGGGAGGATGGAGGAGCAGGGGGCAGGAGCACCTGGTCGCGGGTGTTCATTTTGCCTGCGGGAATGTGGAGCTGGTCAGGATTGGTTGTGGGAACAAAAGGAGGTAAGGGGCGGGATTTCTTAACTCCACCCTCACCGACGGCGGGAGGTGGAGGAAGGACTGTCCTGTCAGTGACCATGGGGGAGTTATTATTGTAAAAGTCCTCATCATCGGATTCCGTCATCTCCCCCGAGCCGAAGGCCGAGACTTCCACAGGGTCACCGCAGTCCTCCTGGTCCGGGGGGCAGGAGGGATGAGGGGGGAGGATCAGGGACTCTTTGGTGGTTTCAAGAGGGGAGAGGAGGGTTGGGGGAGGAGGGATTACAGGATAACGAGTGGCGATAGATGGGGGCTCAAGGGAATCCACTGTTATAATAGGCAACACTAATTCACCTCCTAAAAAGGAAAGAGAAAAAGTAAGGTATCCCAAATTAGAACTTGTCTGACTAAACAGTTGAACAGAATATTTTATGGCATATATGCTAATGTCAGTGATATTATTATATTGCATTGCCTTGCAAAAGTATTGATGCTCCTTGAATAACTACAAAGTTAATTGTGTTTTAGTGGGAATGTGTGAAGGACCAAAGTAAAGTGGCTCATACTGTGAGTGATCTGGGAGGATAAATATTTAAGTCTTTCTGTAGAGTTTGTTGTGTATTTATACACACCCTCCCCCATTTTACTCTAATCCTTCAAAATAAAATCTGGTTGAAACAATTGTTTTCAGCACAAAAAAAAGATTAAGGCCACTGAAAAAAAACAACAACAAAAAAATAATACACAATGGTATCTTCCAGGACCCATTCGACCTTGTACAATTACTTAAATCAGACATGTTCCTCCACAAAGTTAGTTCTCCTGCACAACTCACATCTCTGTCAGTGAATCTGGTTGCTTCCAGTTGACCATCTATATTCAAGTCAAAATCCTGTCAAAAAAGTCACAAATCAAACTTCTTTCACAGAATTCTGAGGGAAAAAAACATTTCAGTGGCCCTAATCATCATCTGTACTTCATAAATCGCCTGTTTATCAAGTTGTGATGTATTCTCAGAGAGAAATCCTTAATAACACACATCGGCTGCAGTTCTCAGAGTAAATACAGCCGCTCTTTGAGCTGTTTAAGCTTGCTGAACTTGAGACCTTTCTGAGAAAGAATGGGCAAAATCTTTAGTGTCTAGACCTGCAAAGCTAGTAGAGACACACCCCAAAAGATCTGCAGCAAAGGAACGTTCCACAAAGACACCTCCAGGATTTTTATACTAAAAATGTAAAAAATGCTTTTGCAAGACATTGCATATAACACTCTTAGAGGTGTGATTCGTAAATGCCTGGGTACGCAAAGGAGAAATCCTCAATAACATACAGACATACGGTAACCAAAACGCAACAAAAGCTTAATCAGGAGACATGCAAACACAAACACGCAAGGACCCCTAAGAGGGTGAAAGGTCAATGAAAGGCACATGACAAATGGATGAAAGTGCAAAAATTAAATGGCCGTGCTGCTGTGTGCACATCTGTGGGCAGAAATTCAAGGATGACAAGAGAGCAAACAGATTATTATTTGAGTGAAACACAAACATATCTCTTATCTATCTATCTATCTATCTATCTATCTATCTATCTATCTATCTATCTATCTATCCATCTATCCATCTATCTATCTAATGTTTCTATTTACAGAGTTGTACGGATATTTATGGTGACTCCATTCCCTTTCATCATTATCATTTGAGTCACATGTTGCAGAGCCAGCCAGCAACAAACAATTCTGATAAGGTCATATTAATAATGGAGGCACCCATAATAAGGTCAGACTCATTCTTGAGTTTCAAAGCTTGTAACTGTCACAAACCTGATCTACTGTCATCCTATCTTAATTACTCTGGCATGGTCTTAATTTTCCACACTCATTTTCATTAATTCAGTCCGACTGAGTGATTTGCAGATGGGTATATGATGGGTAAAAATTAGATGAGGCTTTAGTGACAATCAAAATGAGGACAGCTGTTCGAGCAAGTGGCGGAAAGAGGAGCGGAAACACGGAGAAAGAATTCAACTGTTGTGGAAAACAACAATGAAACCAGAACACTTTGTGCGTTAACAATCCTGCGCAGGAGTCGAGGAGCAGTCCAGCACGATGTTTTTCTGGTTTTCCCATAAGCTACCCACCTGTTCCAGGCTCACACTCTTCCAGATCCTCATCGTCACTCGGACACTCAGCCGATGCCACCAGAATATCGTCAGAGCTTTGAGGCTAAAAAAAAAAAAAAAAAAAAAAAACCCAACAGAGTGAATGAACAATTAACACGTTTCTAGCTAGATTTTTTTTTTGAGTTGCTTTTTTTTCTTGCCGACTGTTCTATTTAAGGAATATCTGCTCCGCACAGAGCTATGCCACAGAAGTGTTTTTATTGTTCTTTTGCTTGGAGCAACTCCGGTAAGAGCGCATGTTTAAAACGAACACATATGCAGCTGCTCTTTATCCTTTAACCCCTGTGGCGGTTTTCATGCACTGTGTGCAAACAAAGAATAAACATCACTGATAGATTACCTGTAGGCTAAATGCCTTTTAATACTTTATATTTTATTGTGAACAAACAGGTTTGTTTTGTAAGCAATTATCTTGCATGAATTTCGACAAAAACATGCTGCTTCAAGTTAAGAAGCAGGAGCAGGACTGTCCTTTTGATACATTGACTATACTTACAAGACATCTTTTGATTTGGCCCATCTGATTAACTCTATCTATAGATGTAAATGGATGTTTTTATGTAGACATCTTTTAACTTTTCACCTCTAACCACATCTTCCCATTGGTTAGAAGCAAGACAGTGTCATTTCCATTTCTATTCAACAAAGGTTTTTTGCTCAGGGGTTTGGTCATGGAAGCAGTGTCAGCTTCTGATACGTGTGATATGGCTCACCACCTAGGGTGCCATCCAATCAGGGGTGGCAAAAGGGCTCAGAAAAAATGCACTAAATCATGCAGACTGACAAGTTTTCTACTACCTTTCTACCACTTGTGTGCATATTAGTAGAGGGTGAGTCAGTTTTGTTACATCATAATTACTGTAAGAAAATATGACCGCATACGCTGTGTGCTAAAAATAATCAATGGTTATTTTGCTCTTTTTTTAATTATAAAAACTGGACTACTTTTTGTCATATTATTAAATAATCCAGTTAAAAAGACAGTTTAAAATAGTTTTAGTTTCAATTTGTACAACCACATAATAAGCATGTGGAATATCTTTTGGCATCGCATATGGTTTAAAGTCCTTTTAATGAAATGTTAGAGAACATGGTGTATAATACATCCAAGTCCTTTCTCTAGCAGCAAACCTCTAGTCAGAAGGCTGAGGCACTTTTCCCGTATTAGAGGAAAACAGACTGGAGAGTTTGGAAACATTTCTGGCCCTGAATTAAATAGGAAAGATTCTATACTATATTCTTATGTGAGTCTTTGTGTAAAAATCAATAAAACAAATTAATGTTATTATTAAAATGATCATAACGTTAATAAATAGTATTATAGTAATTTAGGAGGATTGATCATTTGAATTATGATGCTGGTTTTTGTTTAACAAGGTGTCATAACAATAAAACTGAATCTGATCAATATGGTCAATATGATATGAGTATAAGAATCTCACTCTGTTTTATGCCTAGAGAGCATACGGAATGGTATTAATAATTTACAAGTGCATCTTTAATATGTTTGTCTTCAGGGAAAAATCGAACAAAAGCACAAATGTTTTTTGGTCTCACTAAGGACGTTTTCAAATGTAAGAAGCCAAGGTTCACTGTTCTAAAATGTCATGGCCTTTCCAAGTGTAGGAACCAAGGAGCCTAATCTATCATCTGATTTCCCTTCGTTCGTGTGACTGTGCTCTTTTATTGGTGCTGGAGAGATCCTGAAACCTGATGGCTACTTTTAAAGGTTTTTACTTAGTGCTGACTTTTTGAGCACGAGGCTCGTCTTCAGACCTCGATTTATAACTTTTGATCTTCTCAGTGCACTGTTCGTTATTGTACATTTCAATGCATGTGGATCAATAATGCACGAAAGAGGCCCCTCCGACTAAGAGCACAACGTGATACGACAAGTAATTGGAAAGGATGTAGATCTTCATATTACTATTGAGAAGTCCTGCCTTTGGTCGGCTGTGGAACTAGCTATGACATTTAACAACCATACACACAACGATTTATTGTTTTTTGTTTTTAAAAATGTGTCTACAAAACATGATGGGCTGGTTAGCAGGGAAGTGTGTTCAAACTGGACTGGGGTTAAGGTAAAAAACAAAATACAAACACAAATTCAAAGTAATCTAGAAAAATAATAGCAACTAGCAACTGTAAAAGTAAATCAAATCAACACAGACAACAATATTAAATTAGGTGAGCCTTATTTGGAACAAGTTTAATCATAAATATCTAATTCAGAGGCAGATTAGGTTCCTTTTCTCAAAAATGAGTCTTCAGCTTGTTTTCATTTAAGCTGCCCGACCTTTGAGATGCTCTCCCTCAAGCTCGGAGATCGCTGCCGGCGGGTGGTGGTGGTAGCCATGGTGGTTGTGGTTTCCATAATTGTGGTGGACATGTCGGACACGGCCAGCGGTGTCACAGAGGTGGTGTCCGTAGTCAACGCGGAGAGCGAGTCTCCGACCAGGCGCAGGTTCCCTTCCACCTGAACGCTCGGGTCGTTTTCTGCAGCCAGTTTGAGCACCTGGAGGCCGTTGTAGTACAGCCCAGAAATCTGACCCTGGAAGGGCCGACCTTTGTCGTAGCCGCCAATTTTAATGGCCGCCTGGCTGTTAAAGATGGTCAGCTGTCTCCCTGATGTCAGACAGAAACACGGAAAAAGAAAAGGCAGGAAAAAGAAAGCAGATATGACAAAGTCAGAGAACTTTTTTTTTTTTTTTTTTTACTGGTAAAGCATTTGAACCAGGTGAGCTTTAAGGATTATAGAGATTAATACAGTTTTAAAAAGGTTTATTTAAATGTTAGCTTTAGAAAGGAAGCTTAAAAATTTGACTTCACAGTTGGTGCAAGAGCATTAAAACTTGTTTAGGTGTCATTTTGGACGTGTTTAAACATTTTAACTGAACTCTGTGGGAAATTAATCTCTTAACTTTAGAATAATTTTTGTGTACAGCTCTGTAAAACGCATTTGCCCCTTAGATATTTCGTTTTCCTCTTCATAATTATTTTGTATGTTTCAGAACATCAAACAAATTGTAATATCAGACAAAGAAAATCATACGGTTTCCAATTAAGGCCTTTCTATTTATAGGAAAACCCCCTCTAACCTAACGACTTCTTGTGAATTTCTGGCAAACGCTCCCACCAAGTGATATCTGTGCATGGTTTTTTCCCATCATTATAGAGACATTTTATCCCACTATTTGTGGATTGAGAATTGTTTCAGTTCAGTTTTTAAACCTGAAAGGTTTTGTTAAAGTCACGCCACAGAAACTCAACCTCATTATGTCTGGAATGAGCTGGACATTCTCCTGCAGGACTTTCTACAAAAGAGGAGAATTCATGGATTAATTAATTATAGCAAGACACCAAAGTACTGACTTGGAAAAAAAAAATCAGGACCAGACCATCACTCTACCACCACCATGTTTGACTGCATTATTTTCTTTTATTTAATTTATTCTCTTTTTCTGTAAATTTAACAGAAGATGCTCCGTCCAAAACGACCTGTTTTTTTCTTGTTGGCCCATAGAACATTTTTACAAAGGTCCTCACCTTTAATGTGTAGTTTAAATTTATGGAGGTTAGTGATTTTTCTTATTGTGCGGTGTGTTCCTCTTCTCTGATTGCATCAGTACTTTTACATTCTTATGAACATTTCACTGACAATAACATAGTAGAATAGCCCTGATAGTTTATGTTGCTATTACTGATCCTCATCAGTAGGGTGTTTATGTGAGACAGCTTTTGTCTCCTTCTTGGTCAGCAGTGGCTTTGACCTTGGAGCTCTTTTTTTTACTACCAAGTTCTTTTTATTGAGCACTGACCTTAGCTGAGCTAAGAGAGGCCTGCAGTGGTCAGTAAGCTCTGTGCTTAATCTGACACGAGCTCTTGAAGTAATCTTGCTAGGAGGGTTTCCACTGTTGCATCTTTTCTCCATTTTTTTTTTGGATAATAATGGTATTGGGTGGTTTGCCAGAGTCCCAAAACCTTCGAAATGTCTATGTAACTCTTTCCAGACTGATAGATGTCAATGACTTTGTTCGTCTCTTTTTGAAGTACTTTAGATCAGGGTAAAATGTATTCTTTATTCTGACAGTGTAGCCTGCTTCATAATATTAGGCAGGCACCATTTAACTAATTTCTTCATTCTGTATGACATTATGCTTGAATGTGAACTCAGCTTTCTAAAACAAATGTGGTGCAGCTTATTTTTTCACATAATGCCTGGTTGGATTTGATAGCTTTATAAAAGCTAGCTTTTTTTTGTTTTTTTTAATGCTCTCACTCAGGTTATCTTTGTGTGATATTAAAATGAGTTTGGTAATCTGAAACACTTCAGTGTGACAAAATGAGTAAGCAAAATAGAAAATTGTAAGAGGCAAGTACTTTTCACAACACTGTACGCCGTGTCCATTTTTTATTCATTTTTTAAAAGAATTTAAATCTCCCGACTGTTAAGCTTCTTGCTATGTGAAGCTGACCTCTCCTCCCACCGAACCCTTCAGCCATTAGGTCTTTAAAACATGCTTTGCTAGGGATTCCAACACATCCAGCTGTGTCCACCCCCTGAGAGGGGCAATGATAGCCCACTGCAACACTGTCAGCAGCCTCACTGATAAGCAGTTACATCACAGGACTGCAGTAATGGGCCTAACTCAGGAGAATACTTATTAGCAAAGCTAATGGCTGCAAACAGTGAACTGCTGTGTTTAAACAGCCTGTCAGGTCCACTGTGTTGTGGTAAAATATACTTAGCGTGGGAGTTTTGTGTGACTGCAGAACAATATGAGGAAATACAAGGTCACAGGGAAAAAGTAAAGGGAGAGCAAATTCATCTGTGTGATCACATCCAGAAGTTGGGGTTTGAAATGTTTAGGTGTTATGAAAGACATTTATATCACAGGTTAGTTTCACTTGGGGTTACTGGAAAGGTTATACAACATTTTAATGATGTTTTATGTTTAATAATTAGACACAGCATCTATTTATACACACTGGTTAACAGGGATGAATGGGGGGTTAGACAAGGGTTATGAGCTTTGATTAATTTATTTTAAAATGTTTAAGGTGCAGCATCTCCACAAGGTGTAAGGATATAAAATAAATAGCAAGGCTGACATAGTGTTACGCTTCAAAATTTATTTTAAGGAAATAGAGGACATCCAAATTCACTGCCAATAAAGTTCAAATTCGAGTGGAAATTTGAATGAGGCTAGCTAGATCCCTCTCATCCTTGTGTCCTGGCGCTGCACCTCTTATGGGGGAAGGTTATTTAGTGGTTATTTCTAAGGTTAATTCATCTAATAATTTTTACCTTTATCGTTTATCCACTCGTCAACTACCCGACCAAGTCTGTACGGGATTCTTTGTCTAGCAATAGCCAGTCGTTCATTATCATAGTGTCCTTCAAAGAATTTGGAGAGACAGGTTAAAGGTTAAAGTCTGCAAGCTGAAAGATCACAAGGTTAGCAACAACGTCCTAAGGTCTAACAGGGTTAACAAGTTGGCAGTTTTCCATCCAGCTGTGAGTTAAAACAAAGGAATGCTTTACTTAGAGTCATCTAGTTATTGTGAGTTACATTCTTAAAATGCTAATTAGAGAAATGTTTAGGCTATTTATAATTCACTACACTAGTTAGTGTGATTTATCTATTTATTTAAGCAAAGCATAATCTTACATCAGAGATCAATTACAGCAAAAATCATTTTATGCAAATACAGGTTAATTTAGGCAGACACAAGAAATACATAACAGCTTAATGATTCAAACAAAGCCAGTCAGAAAACCCCATGCAATTAGGCAGTAGGCTGCAGAACCAAAATTAAAACCCCAGTTAGTACGGAGAGCTAAAGTCTTAGACCTCTTCTGTTACACAACATATATATGTACATTGCATGCACAGTTTACAGGAACTGTCAGTATTTTTTTTAATTACTTAATTATAGGAACACTTACAGTCAATTTAAAATGTTATTGAATTCAAATTTGCACGGTGTACAAGAATGTTTCATCTTTCTCCAAGGCATGTTAAGTGATAAAAGTTAGTAGATCAGTTTTAGTTTCAGGTTTATTCAAGTACCAAAGGGCAATTAATGCTACAGCAAGTATAACAGAGAAAAAAAAGGAAGGAAGAAAAAAATAACGAATTAAAAAAAATAACAACAAGCAACATTATTAGTTCCCAACTGACTCCTTTATTCTCAAAATGAATGTAAGTAGTAGGGATGCTCTTGAGCTGGGCACCCTTGCTGTTCAAAGAGTTGCCAAGTTTGATACGACTCTCATCTGGATCCATATAAGATGAGGGAAGTAAACAGGTAGAGCTCGTTCTTCATCATTTTTTAAGGCCTTTGTTGATTTGAAGGATGACAGTGATGCCCTGATTAAACATATTTCTTCCTTAGCCACTACAAAACAGATCATCTTCCAGGAGTTATCATTATGTTTGGAAATGTTACCTCCAGTCCATCATCAACCTGAGACACCTGTCCTCCACCTGTGTCGGCTCTGACTTTACTAATGATCCAGAAGCAGGTTTCATCATGAATTGCTCTGACTTCATCAGCCAATTACAACCTAAGAAGAATCAGTCTGAGGTTACCTCAACACATCTGGTTACTAATCACGCTACAGCGTTGCTTCCGTCTTATCATCATACATTTTGACATTACCTACGAGATATTAGTTTTATTTTTAATTGTATGATTACTTTGCCATTAACATGCAACATTTTCTATTACTGGATCTCATTACTTTGACTTTTCAGCATCATCTAAACACATTTTAGCCAATTCATATTAAATTCAGTCTGCTTTTATCTGTAGCTGCTTTGGGTTACATAGATAGTATGAAATGTAATTAAATTAAGTCACAAATTTTCAATTGGATAACGGCACATAAACAGTGGATGGTGAAGTGAGTGATTTACAGGGCAGACTTAAGAGGTCCTGTTAGCACTATAATATATGAAACTTATAATTAAATTCCAAATTACCAATGGAACTTGAAGAAATAATACATCACTGTTGTATGTTTGTTTACTCTACAGTATTTGGATACAAATGAGCCACCAAATACATTTTAGCCTTAAAAAAATCAATAAACAGAAGAGAAAGATGACTTTAGCTCTCTATGTAACACATGCAAGCACAAAACATCTACAACAGAAATTATGGTATAATAGATTAATTACTCTGAAAAACACAAGAGCAAGGTTAGCATCTGAATACGAGACAGTGTGAATGTGTTTGCTTCATTATGACTCAACAGAGAGTAAATTAAATAAAGCTGAACACGTTTTAAACCTTTGGTGTGTCATAAGACACACCTGCATTTTTGATGCTTTATATTATCACTACTTCATGATGTTCAATTTAAAGCAAGAAATGCTTTACAGTGGTCATAATTGTCACCTGCAGCACATGTTGCACACACTTTTTTACAGAAACAAAACCCTCCTTTATGATTGCTCCGGTGAACTTCAATCATTTACTTTTGCAAATGTTTAAAAACCACTGATTACTGAGTGGGAGCTGAATAAAAAAAGTGCACACATGGTCGTCCATATTATACAATTCTGATTTCGGCACAACTGCGGCAAATGTGTGGTGTGCGTGTGTGTGTGTGTGTGCGTGTGTGTGTGTGCGCGCGCGTGTGTGTGTGTGTGTGTGTGTGTGTGTGTGTGTGTGTGTGTGTGTGTGTGTGTGTGTGTGTGTGTGTGTGTGTGTGCGCGCGCTTTGAGCACCAGCTGGAGGCAGAGAGGGGACTTGCTTTCCTCTCGCTCTGCCAGCTTGTGCACCTGTGCTGAATGATGTTAATTACTTGATTGCTTCAGAGCAGGTTAAAGCTCAGGCAGCAATGATCACATAATCTATGGGTTTTTATACCATTCGTGACTCTATGTGTAGTTTACATTTATGGAGGTTAGTGATTTTTCTTATTGTGTGTCGTGTTCCTCTTCTCTGATTGCATCAGTACTTTTACATTCTTATGAACATTTCACTGACAATAACATAGTAGAATAGCCCTGATAGTTTATGTTGCTATTGCAATTAGTTTTGCACAGTGCATAATATATTATTTGATCTGAAGTTTAAATGTTGGTAAATAAATGCTTAAAAATGTTCTTGAAAATTACTTGAACTGACTTCTCCTTGAGTGGTTGTACGTTTTAAAAAATAACATCAACTAAACTATTCATTTTCCGACCCTGAAATTTTATTAGTTCAGCTTTTATATGTGTGTGTACAAATTTAATATTTTGCAGAAGTAATTGCATTAATAAAATTGGCCAACAAACAAAACTACTTTCAGTGGACACTTGCAATCCCCTGAAGCCTACAGAGAGAAAAAAAATCCATGCTGCTCCTCATGTTAATCACAGTTTACTCAACATGCCGTCTCGCTACCCTTACCTGGTGGGTACCGCTCAATGACTGGATGGTTGTCCACCTGGAGAGTGGCATTGCCACCACTGCGTGTGAAGCGCACAACATGGTACTTGCCATCATTTACAATGGCGGCAGGCTCGTCAATGGTGATGTCATCTGTTCCCACGTTAAAGATGACACCCACTTTCCCTTGATCCTGCCGGCAAAAGACAGCGAAGGATTAAGGCAAATGACTAAAACAAGGGGTACGGTTAGTTACCATGAGAGAGAGAGAGAACAAAGACAGTGACAATCATTTGCAAAATTAGCATCATTGTTCATCCCAACTAATGGTGTCACTTTGTAAATGTCCACTGCCATTTCACTTGATTATTTCCTAATGACATGGTTTTTAATTGATCTTTTACTGGCCTGTGATGTACTGGTGAGCTGTACTGGTTTGGAGTTGGATGCTAAGTGGTTGTCTGTGACAGATGATTTGAAAACCAAAGCTTGTGGAAGATGGCCAAAGAGACTCTAGAAAAGCTTTATCAGTTTCTAGGCATTGTGAGTATACTTTGACTCGTTAACCGTTAGCCACTGAAATACACACGTGGATTGTTAATCCCTGGAAATCTGGACTTTATTTCATTAGTTCTAGTTCAAAATCTAATAAACATGTATTGATCCAATCTGAACCATAAAATTCTAAACTAAACATAGTTGATCCAAGAGTAGATTTATCATAACGTTGCAAAATCAGATCAATCCAGGTCATTTTAGTCTGAACCAAATGTAAAATTTACATGTGGCTTTGTAAAACCCATATTATTTAAATTGAAATTATTTTATAGACAGTTTATAATTTTTGACACATTTCTTTGTAAAAAGGAAAAAATGTTCTTGTTTATCCCAAATACACTGCTGTTGTCTTGTTCTCATTAAACACTGCATACTATCGAGACTTGTCATAAGAAGTTTTACCCATGCTGATTTATTTCCTCAAAAGTAATTCTATGATTATATTTACGCATCTTATTTTTATATGCAACTTTCTAAATTGAGATGCATGCCATTTCATATTGAAACTACACAGAGATGAGCTAAAACAATAAACGATCATTTGAACAAAATATTCTATCTTTTTAAATATGAACAATATGCTAAGCTTTTTCTTTAGGGTTCAGTGAAAGTTCTCCTCTGGAGTCGGCACAGGTTTCCTGATTTTAATCAGTCTTGACAGAATCCTGCTGTTTCTCTTTTGGTTGACCAGCTTCTCATGCCTTTCGGTCTCTCCCAAGTCAGACCAACAAACCTCCCCGAAAGGTCAGAGCTGTTTCCTAATCTACAGCCTTTGGGTGCTGCTAATAAGAAACATTGGAAAACAAACAGTGTGGTTTCTGTGCCTCTTTGACTTTCGCCTTATTGCCTTAAAGTCTTTCTAAATGCAAGAGATGGTGGCAGTGGTAGTTCTAGAGGACATTAGGAAAAGAAATTGCCAGGCACTCCAAAGGTAGTTTTACTTCCCCATTGCCTGAGCAATTCTGAAAATACAAAGAATATGGAAGAATGCAATAAAAAAAACAAAAAACTTTTTGTGTCAAATTATTTTTGTTTCAGCTTTACTACGAATAAACAGCGCTGAAGTTTTCATTAAAAAAAAATCTTAAATCCAGTAGACTGTACACCCATAACCTGAGAAAAGATGGTAAACAAACAATGACATTGAGTGGTGCTTTGCTGAAATGAAACCCTGCAAACTGCTGCTCCTTCATGTCACATAAGGATGATAAACCCAGCAGGCCTCAGAGACTGAGCTGAACCTTTCTTTTAAAAACAAAGTTCCTGACATGTCCCACTTATAACAGATTGCGCCTACACCCCAAATTGCATTAATGACTAAAACATCAAAAAAATTCTAGAATCTAGACAGAATTTTTCTTTTCTTTTTTAGCCTCAGTGACAGCTGCTATTATGTGATGCAAAATCTGTAAAATTGGTGCTGCAAACTCAACCTCTAATCATATGTAAAATCACTCATGTAGGTTTTTCAGAATAAAAAAATAATTTATGCAGACGCATTTGGTTTTAAATTTAGAGGTCTTCTCAGAGACCTTAAGTGTTTCTCTAATGAACTAAAGTTTGTGACTGAGGGAGACTATTCCTCAGTAAAGAGGGGGACTGTGGTTGAGACTGGAGGTGGATTTAAGTTGCACAAACAAAGACTGAACTAGAAGCAGCAAGCTGGTTGGTGGAGATCCTTGCTACCAAAGATCATGAACGACCTCAGAGATGTGCATACTCTCTTGTGAGTATGCACCACACTGTGTGCTTGTAATGGTTCGTAACAAGCTTTTCATTTGTTTCTGTAGCATCACAGCCGTGACCAAAGGGATAGCAAACTGTGAATTAAATCACTTAGGGTGGTTTACTGTATCTACCATTGACCAAATATGTACATAAATATTTTTTTTCCAAGTATAAATAGTCTCAACAGTTTCAGTCCTTCACTTCCTAATGGCTAAAATAAATGTTTTCTCATCAAAAGCAGGGTTATGTTTCACTATAACACTGAATTAATGAAGATTAACTGTTATTTTTTTAGTTTTAATGTGCAATTCAATTGTTATGAGCTGCTGTTTACTATCACAATATAAAATTATAAATACAAACAAAAACAGGCTTTATTTAATACAAGAAAAACATAAGGAACAAATGAGTATTTTCTAATATCAATTTCTGAATGAAATTTTTCTTACTAGTCATTAAATTTGAAGACTGCTAGATTATTGTGTTCTAACTATATTTTTAAAAACATTTGTCAAGTCTAAGCGAGACAAATATTCCAAGGTGACGGAATCAAATCTCCTAAGTAAGTTAATTTGGTTTTCTGCAGAAAAAAACAAAACAAACAGACCCTGAAGTCATTCAATCCATCACTTATGTGCAGAGCTATCAGTGTGGCTCAGTGGTGGAGAAAGTACTCAAAAAATTTACTTAAGTAAAAGTACAAATACACAGTCAAAAATGTACTTAAGTAAAA